>JAPYZR010005181.1:0-11150 GCA_030522945.1 Trichopria nigra
TAGCTGGGTAAAGTAGCGCTCATGTACATGTAGAGCCGGTAATCGGCCTGTCTCGCCAAAACCGGGACCTTTGGCTCTCTGTTATTACTCTGTGGTCGATACCGTCGATAGTCGTTAACTCGTTACCGGTCGATACCTACTATACCTACTGACACACGTGATACCACACCCACTCGCGCACCCACACACTGAGAGAGAGAGAGGGAGAGGAAGTTTTATTTTGTGAGTTTTTTTAAATTTCTTAAACACGTTTATGATATAGAGAAAATCTTATAGCCAGTAATTACAGTTTAGTATACATATTTATACGTATTTATGCATATGATATGTACTGTATATGCATATAAAAACGAATGCAAAAAACAGTCACCGCATGCGTTTTGGACGATGTGCGCGCGAAAATTCGACTTACAAAAGTGACGAGTATAACGTCGATTTATGCACACGTAGGGAAATGCACCATAATCTCAATATGTATTTTGCGTTGAAAGGAAAGAAAAACTAAACAGATGTGTATACATATCGAAGTATCAATTTGTCCCTTTCTCCGAAGTTATACATTAAAAGGTAAGCAAATAAATTTATAACTCATTTCATTTGGTTCCATCTTTCGCCGACAGGATTGCTCAGACGGGCGAATATGTAAACACCAAATATATAATGTATGTATTATGTAAAATGTCAGAAGATAATGAATCACTTATTCATTTTCAAATGATTTTCGTGTGCAAATCAGGTTGTGAATAAAGTACAATATCATTTTTAGGCATGTAATCATATATTGCACGGATGCTTTATTCTTGTTTTTGGATTTATTCAAACCTCGAGTAAACAAGCAATTCATGTGATGTGAATACAGAAGATCAACAATAATGTGACATCCAGTTTGCAAGATGCTTCTGTGAATGCTTCATAACGATTATTAATTCCAATTAATTAATTATGTGTGATAAGAAAACTTATCTAAGATACATTGGCAGTCCTATAGTTCGTATCTGCTCTGGGCATGTATCCACCCATATGCATGAAGAATGTTCATCGCTAATCATTGCTATAATATAAGGTATACAATAGATAATTTTTCCATGTAGCTCTAAAAATACATTGAATACCAATGCACGATTCAGTTCCTCAATACATTAATACATGCTTTGTAAATACATAATACGTTTGACAATTTCTTGTAACGTCAGAGACTACGGTTGCGCAATTTATCGATAGATCTATACACAACTTGGAGAATGCAGTTCTATTTAATATAATTATTTATATATAGTAATTCTTAATCGCCATGAAAAGGTACTATACAATTCGAAATGAACATAATTAATTTTTTGCACAGGTTGCATCATCAGTTTCACATAACCTCGAAATCGCGGTTTCTCCTCCTTCCCCCACGCGTTTGTGGTGGAGAGAAGAAAGGGTAAAGGAATGAACGGAAATAAAATCCCTCTGACATGAAGTCATGATCCATGATATCGTGATGATATATCCGATTACGAAATTAACCTGAAACAAGTCAGGGTGGACCTGGACTTGCATATTGCGCATGTAAATGCACAAGAAAAATACACAAATGCAGCAGGTGAAACATTTTCTGTTTATTATGTTTCTGTCAGATCAAAATATTCTTCTACGTTGATCTTTCGATTGCCTCAATGTTTCCTGAAGTATGATCGGGTAACATTGTATGCTTCAGTCATTTTGTGTTTCGTAATTTTTTTTTAAACTTCTAGCGCTTCTGTCAAATCAACTTGATGCTCCATTTGTTTTGGATATCGAAGATGGTCTAAGGCAGCGTGCCAAGACGACCAAAAACAATGGAGTCCGATGCAGTGCCTACATCTCCTAATAACCAACAAAGGGAGTTGGAGTCTCTGGAGGCGACAGTCGTTCAAGATCTACCTAGAATATCTGTCGGCCTGCCAGAATCAGAAGCATTTCAAGAACACCTGCAACGCATTAAGACAAAAATGGTAGTCGAGAAAATTTGCAACAATTTAAGGGCACATTCAATGGCTTCTGTGGTAGATGGTGGGATTCCAAAACCTGGAACACCTGTACCTGCTAAAACTGTGAAGAAAGCAGGTCCATACGTACTAGGGCCAGTGATAGGTTCTTCACCGGTGAAAAGTATCATACAGTGTCTGGCGCGACGTGAAGGTACCGATAAGTTTTATACTATTAAAGTTTTGGCTCTTAAGGATGAAGATGAATACGAGACTCAGGATGATCGGCAAGGAAAGATGTTACTTCATGCAGAATATTCATTGCTTAGTCTGTTGCAGAATCAGGATGGAGTTATTCATCATCATGGCTTTTTTAAGGTTTTAAAATGTTTAAAATTTTACTCGTAATGGCTATTACTTTCTAAGATATTAAAGATTATTTATGTATTTTATTTATTTTAGGACCGTGCTTTGGAAGAGAAAGTTGTTGGATCGACTGCCATTTATACGGGTAAAACAAGGCGTCGTCTATGTTTAGTGCTTGATTGTCTTACTCCTCACGATTCCAATCTACGAAATGAAGAACTTTTAAATCTACAGCATCACGTGATAAATGAAAAAAAATTATCAGAAAAGGAATCACTTTTGATTTTTACTGATACAGTTAGAATCGTTGCTTGCTTACATAAGAGAAATATCGTGCATCGAGATTTGAAGTTGGGAAATATAGTTTTAAATCGCAGAACTCGGAAGGTAATTCATTTTAGCGTAAACTAATTTTGCATAAAAATATTCAAAATTTTCATATTTCTCCTACAGGTAACAATAACCAACTTTTGTCTCGGGAAACATTTGGCTAGTGAAAACGATCTTTTGAAAGATCAACGAGGATCACCTGCCTATATTTCACCGGATGTACTATGTAGAAGGCCGTACTTAGGAAAACCTTCCGACATGTGGGCCCTAGGAGTTGTTTTATTTACAATGCTTTATGGTCAGTTCCCTTTTTATGACAGTAGTCCAACTCAGTTGTTCAATAAAATCAAAGCTGTTGATTATCACATTCCAAAGTAAGCTTCTCTATCGACACATTAACGCATAACAATATCAATATTTTATTACAAATTCTAACTGAAAGATGATTTTTAAGCGATGGCAGAGTCTCAGAAGGAACAGTGTCGCTAATAAAAAATCTTCTAGTTCTTGAGCCGAGTAAACGATTAACAGCAGTGGAAGTATTGACTTCTCTATCGACAATAATTTCTACTTTTCGAATACCACCATCCATCGGCGATGAAGATCAGGTGGTTCCTGAAGTCGATTTGTGCGAGGAAGATGAAGAGACCACGAAAAAGGCCGAGAAGAAGGATGGAGACCACTCGCACGAAACTGCCATGTCAGACTTTTCGAAACAAATTACTATTCAGGTATAAAAATCGAATTACTATACCAGGTATAAAAACTTTAAATGACTTGATTGAAACTGGGCTGTTTACATCTCTGCACTTTGACAATAGGAGCAAATGCACGAAATGATGGACCAGCAACCAATTCAATCACCGTTAGGTCCACCACCCAGATTGTTCGGGCAAATTCCCGTCTACCGAGTGGAATCAGATGCCAGAGAATTGACTCCGACAGAGTTGGATAAATTCAAACACCTGATACCAAGGGATAATCCGCGTCCTCATCCTTATAGTTCGAATCGTAACGACGGTTCACTACTGCGTGTTCGAGGGAGTTCGAGGAACCGAAGCTCATCGCATGGGAGTGCGTCGAACGTGCCTGCAAATGAAAGACTGATACAGGCCCAGGGATCCTCAGTTTTAGGGCTGATTTCTCAGAATGGAGTTGTAGAGTCTGCGAATAATTCAAGTCGACCGAGAATCGAAACCTTAGGTTCGAATCTGTCGTCGAGGCCAGTAATGGAAAGTATCAATGACAGATCACTCCTGTCGGGACTCCGAAGGTCCATTTTTTCGTCAAACAGAATTATGAACAGTGATGCATCGTCGCTGGGCAACGTTAGGCCCTGGCTCGGTTTACAGCAAAATTTGGGTTTGTTGGTTTTTTAATAATATAACTACAGTTTTAAATTAAATAGACTCAATAATAACTCGATGACGATTTTAAACTTTCAATTGTTGTAAAAATGCTTTTATATCGCAGGTTCGACTATTCTACAAGCGGGTATTCCATCAACATTGACAGGTCAAGAGAGAAGTTCGTACGATGATTCTCTCAGACGTTCATCGCGTATTGCAAGTTTGAGTAACGACAGGGCTGCAGAGCAGACCGAACAATCCGGCGATGGAAACTATTCCGTACCAGAGCTGCGTCAACGAACCGACCAAGCAAGAGTGAGAGATGCGATAGTCGATGGATTGATATCCATTCGAGAGCGCATGCAGCAGAATAGGATGGATACAGGCGAGCGGGAACTCGGTGCCGATGGAATGCACAATGTTGTTAGGCAACTTCAGGATGTGCGAAATACCTCCACGAGAAGAAATATGGGACAAAATAGACACTCGCCTTATCCGAACTTTCGCAATTTAGTTCTGAGCAGGAGTATAGCGATTTGGCCAAGATCTTTGTCGGACACGAGTGCAACCAGCGATCCCGTTGTGCCAACTCTTAACGAAGAGGTCATAGGTCAGAGACTCGCAGACATTGTTAGAGGTATATTCTCGCAGGATGGTTCGAGGACCGGTGAGGAGCCTTCGAGATAATTGGAGTTTTCGGAACCGTTTTAACCAAACATTTTACGGAAATTGTACGAATTTTATCGATGTACAAGAAGTGCCATATCCGATTACTTTTTAAAAGCGGGCCGGCGGAATCCATGGGTGATTTCTTCTTTTTAATATCGATTTTTTGACGGGATGTTTCGTCATCGTTAAGTTCATGTTTACGTTAAGGATGTAACGTGTCGTATACGTCGTCATGTATGTATTTATATATTCGTTCATTAATAAACTTTATACATTGAGATAAAGTGCTTTTATTCATGAATATTTATCGATATTAAGAAATATACTTTATATTCGGATTGTTGAATCTATTTTGTTCAATTTGAATATTTTCATCGATTTCGTTATCTGAACCGAGTACGATATCGAACTGAATATCTTTAAATCTTTATGAAATTTTTACATGTGGACAAATCCACGGAATCTTTAACTTTCAATATCAAGAAAAAGTTTTAATTTGTTTTTTCTTAATGTTTATTATCCTTATAGTAAATTTGAGCCTGCATAATTTGTCTGTAAATTTGTCTGACAAGAGGACGTCAAGAAAAATTCAGTTTTATTTAAAATTTTAGTTAACACTTCATAATTTGTTATATTACTTTGATTAAAATTTAATTTATATTTTCATTGTAGTTTTAAAACTCGGTTATGATTGGTTATATTTTTATATTTTATTTCCTTAATTAAGTATAAATATATGTATATATTATAAATTGTTATTACCATTAATATAATAAAATAAAATAAAAAATAAAAATGAAACATTTAAAGCAGTAGATTTGGATGCAACTTGGAGGTGTTTGACATCGCTGATTATGAATCACAGGTCAAAATGTACATATTAAAAATTACGTATTTAATATGGCGTATGAAAATGTTAAAAATCACTTGGTTCTGATGAAACTGTTTGTGCCATGGCATATTGTAGAAAATATATGTTTACAAAGAACAATCATGTTGGTACAAGATCGACTCAATCTTATTTTATAAATTTTCATAAAATCAAAGGACATTTTTCCATTTCTTTTCATTTGCAGAATATATAGTGATGCCGTGATTATTTTTCAATAAAGTATGATACGCATTAAGATCACAAATAGAAGTAATTACAAATATTTGCTTTTTTTTTAACGTGATGTAGTAAAAAGTGATAATTGCTGAACGATCACGTCTCGAATATACAAATTTAAACCACCATTGTATGGTTTGTAAAAGAAGCGCATCTACGAGTGATAGATCAATTTATTCTAGTCTTTTCTATTCGTAATGCATTCGTCATTTAGAATTAACAATTTCTAACATGGCATAAATTTTATAAGGTATAAATGAAATTAATCTTTCAATTTGTTAAAATGAGTTACACTTTTACAAACCTCTGTATCTTTTGATCGTAGGTAGGTGCATACATATTTGAATTAAAAATTAAAGTTTATAAATTCAATTCTATTATTTTCAATACTATTGAACCTTTTAAAAATAATGTTTTCAAACTCAATTGTAGGTATTTCGATTATTGGGCAAAAAATCACTTTTGTATTCGAATGTTTTTAAAAAAATAGAATCTAATTTGTAAACATTAATTCACATTGATGTAAATGTGAATTGAAACAGAAGAAGAAGAAGAATTAGAAGAATATGAATTCTCTTCGTTATAACTGAATTCTGTTTTATTTTCAATTCAAATTTTATTTACGCCGAAACTATTTCACAATTTCTATTTATCGAACGGTCTAGATCAGAGTAAAATTGCATATTCTTATCAATCTGAATCCGATTTAATTCGAAATGTTATTTGAACTATTAAATAAATTTGGAGGATCTATATCAATTGAATTTTCCAATGTATAGATTAACTTTTCGAAAATAATTAATAAAAATATACAAATTGGCTGCTAAAATACGAAAAAATCGATGTAAAGTTCAGGAATTTTTTATTCGAAAATGATATACTTTTGGAAAAAATATTGCTGAACAAAAAGTTCTTAGAATTCATCGAAGAATATATGCTTAAATGTTTTCAGAATTTTTTGGACTATTTTTCATTTTTCCAAAGCCCACAATTTTATGTTATGATAAATGTTTTCTTTTTCTCAAATCTTTTTTAATTTCTTTTCTATTCTCGAGTCAAGAAATTCAATTCAAAATCTCCTTTCTTCGATACATTTATAAAAGGATATTCATCATTTAAAAACATTCGAAATTCAACATTTGAATGCGCATAATAATACTACATTCTATATAATTTATTTTCGCGTTTATTGCTGGAAAACGCATTGTCGAGTGAAATGATGTATATATCGAATTATAAATCGCAGGTTCTAATTTTAATTAGAACGAGAATATATGGATTCGAAAAGTTTTAATTTTATCAATTAAAATAGAGATGGAAGTTTCCGACATCATCCAGATGCTTCTCGTACAATCCTTGCGATCGAAAGTTCGAGAATTATATTTTTACGTTTCTGCGCAATAACGTATGTATATACATAATATATACATAATATATACATAATATATACATAATATATAATATATGCATAATATATAATGTAACAAAATTTAAATATATAATGTGTAAAATTTTATTTTATATATATATAGATTTATTTATATTTATGTATATATTCCGAATGCATCCGATCTAATCTGAAATGAACGTACGAAAATGTATATATTGAAATGAATTCTGAAAAAGTAATTTCAATTTTAATAATGTTAATCTATCCTTAAAATACTTCTCAATACATTTTAATGCAAAATCAATATCCCACAAATTGAATTTATTTTTATATTTTTAATTAATTATCTTTATCTTATGTATATATATATATATAATACATATAAACATATTATGTATGTATATATATATATACAAATATAACAATTTTCGTAAATTTTACCTTCATTCGATTTTGAACATAAACTTTTATTCCGCTCTTTTCAAATCCGGAGTCAAAAGTCAAAAGTATTCGCATTTAAAAAAATTACCGTGACCTTGAAATTACCTTGACAATCGAATTCAAGGTCACGCTCCTTATTGGTACTGCTGGATGAGCCCCAATACATCCCCTTCAACTTTTGTCAGGATCATATTTCTCTATCTGGTTTAGATTTCGCAAAATTTAGGTGGGGCGATTAAAATGAGACACCCTGTATATTATATTAAATGTATGTATATGTATGTATAATAATGAAATTATTATATATTTATGATTAAAATAAAAAAATTAAAAAAAAAAAAATAAAAATTGAAGGATGAAGAACAAAATACTGGCTGATATATTAGAATATTATTATATATATTTTTTTTTCCGATATTGATTGGGTCAGATATGATAAATTGTTAATTATAAACAGTTTTTATTGAATAGCAATATTTATAAAGATTATTTTTATTTTATTCAAAATATTGTGTTCTAAGATATATTTCACCAATTTTTGATTATCCGAACGATAACCAAAAACGTGTTTAAAAAGCATACAAAACTCCTACATTTATCAATTATAATTTTAATTGAATTTTCATCGATTTAAATCGATTGATCAAGTCCAATTTTTTTTTTTTCAAAAACGATTCGATTTGGATTAATTTTCGTATGCTATGATAGCAATATTTTAAAACGAGAGGAATATTCTCGAAGAAAAACTTATAGGTCGATCGTCTTTAATAGCGGTGCATTATAATAAATTAAATTCGTCCGAAATTGCAAAAAAAAAAAAAGAATTTAAAACCAAATTGGAGACATTGGAGTCAAGATGAAAATATTATCGATATTCTGATATTTACTATAGTGTTCTATATCTAAATATATACATTTAAGAAATTAAGTTTTCGTTTAAATAAAATAAAACAAAATTTCTTGCAATAAAATAAAACAAAATTTCTTGCAATAAAATAAAACAAAATTTCTTGCAATAAAATAAAATACTCCGCTTCGTGATTTCTATTGTTGACATAAATTTCGAGGTTATGTCGTATAACTATTATATATTTTCACTATTTGATTATTTCGATTGTTTTGTAATATATATACTATATTCATACAATTATTTTATAGTACATACACGCATATGTCATAATTGAATATTCCCTGGTTATAATATATATATTTAACAACAAAACGATGAATATTTATTTGAATAGTCTTATTATGGATTTTCGTCCATAATCTGCTAAAAATCTGATTCTTTCTTTTTACAAAAAAATTCATCAAAATATACATTTCCAAACATTATGTATCATTTATATATATATCAGTTCGCGAGATGAATCTCTAAATAAAGTTACAAAACTTTGCACAATAAATTTGCCGCCGTTAATTCATCCGAATGACGTAATATTAGCGAATATTTTGTTTTTAATGATATATATGTATATATCATATATATGTAAAATTCGTACGAATATCTTGTTATTACACGCGATACATGCCCTACATTTAACAATTAATTAAAAAAGTAGGAAAAAATGTAAAACAATATATATCCGCGAGGCGCAAATCGAAGGGTCGCGAACCTTCCCATTTTATCTCGAGAGACTCGAAAATACGAAAATGGACGCGAAGCGTCTGGAAACATCGCGTATTTCAGGGCGGTAGGATAAAAGCCGGCCGGCGCGACTGCGCGACAACAGTTGAGTTTTCAATTCGAAGACAGTGAATACATACGCTCGCGCATAATTGTAGCCGTAACCTTACAATAATACATATTGTAAATCGAAAAGTTACCAATTGTGTGTTAAAATCAAGTCGAATTCGTCTCTTTTTTTCCGTTTCAAAAAGTTCATTTTTACAAAAAAGTCGAGGAAAAATGAGATCGAGAATGATGGTGATACCGAGGTTGGTTTCCCACTGGTGGGAAGCCATGGAACGTCCTCATCGGTTGATGGATCAGCATTTCGGATTGGCCATGAGGCCGGAGAACTTTTTCAACTCGTCCCTTTTCGAAAGAAGATTTCCGGCCGCCTATTCCCGCATCTTTGATGAAATGATGCGCGAGGAGGAGAAGCATTTCGGTTATTCCATGATCAATGCCGATAAGGACAAGTTTCGGGTTGCGCTGGACGTCCGGCAATTTAAGCCCGAGGAAATCAATGTCAAAGTCGTCGACAATTTACTCGTAATTGAGGGTAAGTGAATATCCTTTTTTTTGTTTTCTTTTTTCTCGTTGAAAAAATCTATATTCGTAAACGGCTACTATTGCGCCGCGTTCGGCCCAGTCGGTAATTATGTCGAGGAGCTTTCGCATCGAGACGGCAGGTGGCGCTGAGGTCGTCGCGAATATTTGTTTAAAAGTTTTTTTTTTGGATTTGGAGTAATATTCGAATTTTTTTAAAAAGTGATAATACTTATGGAATTGTGAAATTCGTGATTTTTATCGTAATGTACGTGTACGTAGACGAACGTAGAACTCCATAGAATATAGGGGAACGAAAATGGTATTGGAGAACGGAAGGAAGACTATAATGTGTAATCTACATAAGAGTGTCTTTCTCGCTCTACGTTCGATAATTGCAATATCGACAAGTGTCGTCGTAACTTTACTTTTATTTTATGCTTATATTTTTGAACAATTTTGTTTCGTGTCGATAAATATTCAGGTTATTGATCGATTTTTTTTTTTTTAATCCAATCATCATTTGAATACAAGTTTTCTCTTTATTATTCGGTCGATAATCGTATCGACACAAAATGTCGATAAAAGCGATTAATTTTTCATAAGTTTCTTCACCATATTGAATCCGCCATTTTGAATTTTAAAAACAGAAGGGTTAATTAATGTAAAACTTTATGTCAATATGAAGTCTATTATATAGGTAAATACGGTGTTCTAAAGTAGAAGATTTACCGACTTAACCTCAAAACATGAAATGTATATAAATAAATAATAATATAATTGGTTCTTTTTTCAAAATTTAGACTCTTGAAAGGTGACTTTGTAACATATTAAATTCTCCAACAAAAATCCCAATGAAAATCATGTAAAATTAAACGAAAATTGTTGGAAATGGTTCTAAAGTAGCGACCTAACCTCAAAAATAACCTATAAATAAGAAAAGTATTGAAACCTTATCAAAAAATATCGGTGACATTGGTTGGAAATTAAAGGAGAACTATATGAAATAAATTATTTTCTCTTACCGCAGCAACATTTTATTTATACTTTTCCTGTTTTGAGGTTAGGTCGGTAACTGTTTTACTTTAGAACCTTCTTAAGGCCCTTCGTTACGTTACATATCGTCCAATCACGACGTTTGTCTAGTAATTCCATTCAATTCCATTATTTTTATAACTTTGGTTCTTTTTCGTTTACTATGAAATGCTGATAAACTTATAACGGCTCCAAATCTCGCTTAAGGTGGTTCCATCGAGCAAGACGTTGATTCACGGTATGCTTGAAACTTGGCATGTAGATCATTTAAGGCATCATAAATATCATACTAAAATTT
>JAPYZR010005182.1:0-11149 GCA_030522945.1 Trichopria nigra
AAATTCACTTATTTTACAGCGAAATCCGCTGATTCGCAGTGACGGTATAGCCCACTGACGAAATCAGCGAAATTTTCGCTGATTCAGATTTAGAGAGTACGCTTTTAAATTAGATTTCAATCCAGAAATCATTTGCGTGAGAGCTGTCCGGCCCGCCTTTAGTTTAATCGGCGGACGACTTCGTTGGCGAGAGGCGCGTCCCTCTAGTGGTCGAAACCACAACTGCGACGACCGGTCTCCACTTCGAGGCGTATCAATAAATACTGGTTCGAATCGAGAGAGGAGTCGGCTGTGGATTTTTCTAATAATATAATTTATAATAAAAAAGGGTATATTTAAAATAACTTTACAACAAAATGAATGATATTACATTATATTATACACTTCATTCGACAAAAACATTAGAACCAAAAAATTAAACAGGATTTTGGACAAACGTCGAGAGAACACTTGACATTGTACATTGAGTGACATCTTTTATATTTCCCAAATTCATTTGTCAAGAACAAAAATAGTCAACAATAGATAAAATTAATTCCCAATTCCAAAATCAAAATGGTACAAACACTGTACCGTACAATGTTGGCCCCATGATACTGTATACTGTACCATTTTGATTTTGGAGTTGAATTTGGATTTTACTTCGCCTGACGCAAGGAGCCCCCTGGTGGGTTTGGCGGCCGGAGGCCGCAGGGGCGAAGCCCCTAGTTTAAAGCATGGATTCAACATTGTTTCAATCACTCGCATATGGATTCAATAAGTATACCTGAACGTTTGGATTTCCAACATTTTCGGGCACTTTATTCGACAAAAACATTGTAACCAAAATTAAACAGAATTTTTGACAAACGTTAAGAAAAAACTACACTACTGTGCAGAAAATCTCTTTCATAAAGTTCAGGAATTAAACTGCAAAAAGCATTTAGGCAACACCTTTTTATGTAACGACTGGAAATTTGGGCTTTATAAAAAGTTTATTCTAAAATAATATATCTGGAATAAATTCATTTATAAACAGTTCATAAATTGACCTGAGAATAAATTCCATTGACAAATCCTCTAAGAGTTAATTACTGAATAAATCTGAGGTAAAAGGGAGCGATTTAATACCTCGAAAAAGTTCACTTTTCATGTAATTCACCAAGCGCTAATCTTTTTTTTTTTTTTTTTAATGTGTCATTCCATACATTTATTTCAATAATTATTTAAATAAATTTGAAAATAATTGTTGGGCGTTATAGTAATTACTTTGATTTAAATTTGTAAACATTCCGCGAATTTGTTTGTATTTCGTATGTCAACGGCTTGCACACTACACTAGAAGTCAGTCGCACCGTATTATTGTAAGACGAACGATTAATTAAAAGATAAATTAATAGCGTAAAAAGAAAATTTTTAATAATCACACCATCACAACGTCTTCTACGGCGACTCAAAAATCGGAGCGCAGAGGAGACAACAGGCGATCATCTTCACTAAAACACGCAAGTAGTGAAGTCGCCGAAACAATAATAATTTTTATTGATTATACACCGTATCTATTCGACATCATTATTACGCAGTTACCCCTTATGTTGACCCTTTTATTGAAAAACAAAAAAAGATGGAAAGTGGTATACTAAATAAATTGCAATATTACAAACAAAACTCGAATTTCAAAAAAAAAAAGTATAGTATAAACCTGAAAAAACCCATATTACAGTTAAATAAAATATTTATAATCGGGATTAAACCAAATCCAGGTCGGAGAATAAACGGATTATGTAATTTGTGTGCAATATTAAAAATGTTGAATGAATTATTAAGAATGTTTTCAGATATTCAATAAAATATATCCGGCAAATAAAAAATAAAAAAAAATTAACAACATCCAAAATCGAAATAATGGCGATAGAATATTTCGTTGGAATTTCGTTCCTGATAGTCTCATAAATATACTTAATAACCCAGGTGCATATTTTTATTTTTAAAACTGATTCTCTGGTAGAGAATCAGTCAGTTATATATTCAAGTTGAACTTGAATTTTTTTTTCCTTCGCGAAAATAATTTAATGTGCAGTTATTATATATATGTCATTATTAGCTACGCAGCGTCACTCGATTTTTGGGAATATATTACTATATTAGTTTTTAATAAAATTCCTATATATATATATGCCGAACGAGATTTCGTATACGTGTTTCTTGGCTTCCCTAACTGGAGGAAGCATTTAAGTTAGATAAAAGGTGGAAAAGGGAGAAGAGATACCAGTTATATAGAGATACAGTATATACGTACCTCATAAAATGTTAATACCTACTATGAGACTAAAGAACCTAACTATTAAACGGGTTTAGTGATGAGACTAATGAAATCATTTGGTTTATATTTCATGTCGCCTCACTCAGATACACACAGCAGTGAAAAGTGCAGCAGGCAAATATACCTATACTTGAATTTTGTTATGATTACACATTTACATACATCCAAATACGCAAATATAAATCTAACAAAAATCCTTCATTACACTAACCAACAGTATATAATATCACAAATATATATACACTTTTTAATGATATATTTGTCTTTCGCGAGGAGTCCTGGTACCTAATTGCAGAATTTTTTCAACTCCCTCCATTTTCAAGATATCCGACATTTTATGTTTACCAAACTTTTATTTTCACACTTCAATTTAAAAAATATTTAAAATGTTATTTTAACTATACACATGCGTTCCCTTTATTATAATCATGCTCGTTGATTCCAGCTATTCAGAGTCTCCTATCATTATTATTATTCTGTTTTTGAAGATATGCAATTCGATGAGATAAGTTAACGGTAAATTCAGTGTATGAGTGCGCTGGAGGAGTCAGTTATTGCAACGAATACCAGAATGACTCACATATTAACTTCGTAATATTCAAATATTTTGCAATACCGTTCCAGATGCTCAACACATCTTTCAATTTCGAGAAATGTAGGAACTTGATTCGTAAGTCGAGCAGCAACGACAATCGTATGTATATGTACGGAATCGTGTGTGGAACCTTAAAAAATGTACAATTCTGCATCAAGTATTGGATTAAAAAGCTATTTTTACAATGTAATTCGTGGATACAGGTTTTATGTAAGAGATTTTAATGTTCTAATAATTCCATCGAAATTGAAAAGGTCGGATTTAATATAGCAAATGAAAGATCAGATAGTCATTCTTATTAAAATTTTGAATTTGTATATACATTAATTACATAATACATTCGCACTATATATGCATAAATAACATACTATAGAAAAACAAAATGAAATTTGAAAAGTAATATTATCCTTTATACTTTTTAATGAAATGACCAAAAATTGTTTCATTGTTTACAAAGAGAATAGATGTACGTTCTTCGTGAAATGTAATAACGTATACCTCGGCAAGATAGCCGCACGAAAGAGCCGAAGGAGTAAAGAGTAAAGTGGCGGACGCTAATGAAATCTCTTCGAGTAACAAGTAACTGCAGAGACTTAAACTGTAACTACATAGAGTTAAGTACTGACTACGGCACTACTTTGTAGAAAAATACTGCTACCGAACAACAATCTAAACAACACGGAATTGTTTTAATAAAACACGTTGTAAATTGGTCAGGGAATTTCGTTTTAATCAGTGCAGTTCATATTCCTTTTAATAGCTATATATAGCACTGTAAAAAAACTCGCAAAGGCCTGTTTGGTCAACGTTTTATGCTGGCGGAAATGCAAAACTATTTTAATTAACCTGACTTTTATTTTCCTCAGTCTACTTATTGTATGCCTATACATGTATAAAAATGCCATATAAAAACATATTTTATTGACTGCTGAGACATTTCAATTGCTCATTATAATATAAAAAAACATACAGTTCTTTGTAATAATCTGTTGTTCTCCAACTTTTGTTTGTCCTTTTTTTGTTCGTTTTTTTCTGATTGATACCACCTTCATTCCACCTCGGCAGTATATTCATCGTCTTTTTCCAATTTTAGAAAATTACATCTCATCCTTCTTATTAGAATAATAATAATGATAATGATGGTGATGTTGATAAGGAAATAATGTTAAAGATAATATTTATAATACTTTGTCATGCAAAAAGTATTTTAAGTTCTTTATCTGGCGTAAGTTTTCTATTAATGTTCTTTTTTTCTTTAATTTTAGACGGGGGCGGTGTAATTTATGAGTAATTTAAACCGGTTAGCATTCATATATTCAATACGTTATTTTTAAGATAATGTAATTTGTTACATATGCATGTTTTGCTGTAAAATATGATTGCATCTCGATACACTTATTTCCGAATAAAATATTTTTCGATTATTGTATAAAATTAATTTAAACAAAAACACAAATTGTTAAACCTCGAAAAAAGTTGGAAAACTAATATTGATTAATTAAAATATTTCGTTATATCACACATCAGTTCCCATTTTTCAAAACCTAAAACAAAATTAATGTTAAGAAAATTAGATCAATGATATTAAAAAAAGTAAAAAACATAAGATAAAGACAAGAAAGTAATAAAAACACAAAGTGACCAATAATATTCACAAACAATTAAAATTAAATAACCGTTGGTAAACACCCGGAATATCATTTGATAATATCAGAAAATCGCTCATAAATGACAAATATATGTTGGAACCATGAAAAGTTGAATTGATTAAATTGAAAATAATAATTAAATACCAAATTATAAATGACAGATACATATATTTTAAATAATACAAACCATAAAAACAATAAGAAACCATTGATGAACAGGTTTGTAATTTTTGTCAATATTATGTGTAACATTGACACTAAAAATCGAGTTCAGACACAATTAAAAACGAAAAAAAAAAAAAAAAAATTTATAATCATTTCACGCCATATATAAGCAACATAATTAATATTACATGCATTCCAATTTCACGCCTACAATATTCTTCTGCACATAATCGCTAGCATAATGGTATCCCTCGCGCAACTATAATATTACAATACTTATTACGCCAAGTAAGTGTAAAAACAGTAGAAAATCTATATGCAGTGTTACAGCTGTTCGACGATACTTACTCGTCGTTTAGTAACCGATGGTCTAGTTAACATTTTCCTTGCAAAGTACCTTTACTAACGTACGTTCAAATATTCTATTATAATCTACCGAGCTCGACGCGATTTTGTCTTTGTGAAACGTTTCCTGCAGTTGCAGCGGTTCATTAACCGACTAACGAGTAACTGCTAATGAACGTGACAACGGACTGGTTTCAGTGTCCTGTGCCCTGAAACTAATAATTAAATTGTTCCATCTGCAAGACCACATTTTACCTCAATACAGGCATCATTTTATGATTGGAACGAAAATTCCTTTTGGAAACTTTTACGTCAACAATCATTCACTTAATATTCTGCTTATACTTTAAAATTATTGAAATATAGTAATGCAGTTTGCAATTCCCCAAAATAACCGAGAAATAACATAAGATCTAAAATTTCATTATAATTACAAATTTTCGGCCTTTAATAATGTCTCTTGTATAATTGGGGTTTAGAGCTTTTAATCTACCACATTACTATGTCACGACTCGTATACATTTAGTGCATGATATAAATTTGTTAGCGTATTAAGTATTTTGCTCTCTAATGTAATATGCATATGTACAGGGTGTCCAAAAAGTAAGGACCCACCTGAATATCTCTGAAAATAAGGGAGCTGATAACAACCAGAAATACAAAAGTTTTGAGAAATCAAAACGGTGATCTGGTGGTAATTTTGAATTCAACCCTGAGCTTGACTTTCAAGGTCATTTCTAAATGGGACCAATATTTTTGACATCGGATTCCGAAAGATCGGGAAATTTCACGTCCGTAATGATGTTTTTAATTTGTAAGACTGTGACCTTCTGAGGGTTAAAATAAAGGTCAAATTAAAAAAAAATCGTCCAGAAACTGTTTTCTATTCAGGATTTATTATCGAATAAATGTAAAATTTGGTAAGGTTTGGTAACATTGAAATTAATTTCTAAGATTTTACGAAAGTCAGAGTAAGTTTTTTTAAGGAAAACTCCTATTGTAACCTTTATTTAACCTTCTGAAAGTCACATTCTTACAAATCAAAAACTATATCGTTTCGGACGTAAAATTTCCCGCTTTCAGAATCCGATTTAAAACATAGGGGTTTTTAAAACAAAAGGTCAACGTGATTTTAAAACAAAAATCACGTTGACCTTCAAATGAACTTGATGGTCAAGGTCAAGGTCAAGTTCAAGGTCACCGTGAGATCACCATTTTGATTTCCCAAAACTTTTGTATTTCAAGTTTTTTTCTAGCGCCCTTATTTTCCAAGATATATATATACATATGTACAGGTGTGTCCATTCTTTTTGGACACCCTTTATACATACATAGTAGTTATAAAAACTGAATAAAGCCAATAAACTTATAAATCGTGTGAAAGAAAAATAGATAAAATTAAACATTTATTAATCGATGTCTACCCTCGTTCAATGTCTCGGATTGAAATAAAACACGAATTTAAATATTTGAAAATAAAGAATAAATCATTGTAACAGACAGATACTGTTTTGTGCCGAAAAATGACAATAAATAAATAAATAGGGTTACGAAGCGCATAAAAAATGTTTTATGTGGTAATACTGTCACACAGGTAGCTGCTATTATATGTTCTTATCTCTCGTACCATGCAGATTCAAGTGCGTAAGCGTAATTAACGATATGCATCGAATACCCGACATTATAATGCATGATGTATTCGGTACGTCATATGTGACATGCAGCGTGCGATATTAACCGTGGCAGGCTACAGCCTACTTTCGCATACCGGGCACGCATACGTAACGTTGCATTATGCAAGATGTAAGCATTTTTTATATTTTACTGCAACTGCACCCTCTTCACTTCTTTCATAACGGAATATATACTGTTGTGCTTTTGAAGTATATATTTGTTACTCGTTGACGCGTTAAAGTAATGAAACTTTATCATTTATGTAACATATATGCTGCGTGTACTTTTGCAATTTTACGTCATTCAGATAGTTATTGAGAAAAAAGTTGTTTCAGACAACTAAACCTATTTGGTTGAAATCGAATTTGATATAGGAATAACAAAATTCAGTTATTTGCGACATAAAATTAGTAACCATAAATCGTTTCATTTTATTACATTTATTAAAATATATATGTCATTATAATTTAACAAAATTATCAGTCGGTACAATTAATTTATAGTTTATAATTACTACGTCATGCTGTTTTTTGAATTGTTATATAACAAAATAATTAAGTTTATAGCCCTGTGATGCCAATTTATGGCGGGATTTTTGACGATTTTTTACGGGATGAATATTTTTCCATTTTAATGCATATACGTACACGCTTCTCCCACTATCGCCAGAAATCCCGCTGAATGCGTATCAGTGATTGATATAACCATGGTCATATGAAATAACGAATTATGTATTATTATTAATTGCGTACATTATTTTATTAAATTTTATATATTTTTTAAACGCGTAAAATTATTTTATCTAAAATTTTGCTGTCCGCACCAAATTTTTTTCACTGTGTATATTTCCGTTCGTATATTACAACATTATTATTATACTAAAATTAATAAATGAATTTCATCGTTCCAAGTACCAAACTGAAGTTTCACTTGTCGATATTTCGAGAGATTCATTTATTAATAATATTCCATTATGATGTACTTCGTGTACTTAGGAGACCCTGTGTACGGAACGCTATTGCTATCGATTTACTATTTTAATTTATTAATTATTATATATGCCGGGTGTGCTTCTAACTTTGAATAATCGTATTTTTTTAAATATTCATATTCATTTCTTAACACAAAAAAAAAGCTTCAAAGAATTATGGTCGGCCTTTCTTCAATATGTCACCTATTTGTCGCGACGTTATAAATGAATTTGTTTCTGACGTCCTTGAATTTTAACCATTCAGTATTGACATGTTAACACAATTTAATCGCAATTATAATCATTGAGTTCTTTTGTGCAAGATATTTGTATATCATTCTGTTGTACCTAAACCCTCAGTCTTTCTCATCAGAAATGTTCATACTCTGCCTGTTTAGTACTTTTGTCGGTTTGGGTTCTGCGATCATGAATCATTATTTACTTTATTATTTTTTTTTAGTTGATTATAGAATCGTCACTATCTTGTAGTTGTAGTAGTAAGTAACTCTCGGTCTAATCTGCCATTGCTGGGTACTCGTATTTCTTTGTAGAGGTATTTAAGAAATGTGTACTTCTACTTCGTACATCGTTAATTTACCGTTATAAGAACCCATACTTGGATAGATTATTATTTTTACCATTTGAGAGGTTTCGTATACATGATAGATCATTAGAAACTTCCGAACTAATTATTCTATACGTTTAGTATAAATTGATACATTCTTATAGTGTCTTAAGTATATAGTTTTGACTTTATATTTTCCCGACTCTAAATTCTGTACGATGTGTCGACGAGGTTTTTAAACTCACCTGTTTTACATTTTTTATTTATTATTTCAGTACACTCAGTAACATTTTTTAATTCATTAACTGACATCCATATCGACCGTCCATTGCATTGTATATGTTTGCCATTAAATTAGGTCTCTATTCGTAAACATATCTCGTCAAGGCTATTGGGAAAGTCACTGCTCTGAGATGTGTCTTGTTTGCAGTATAATATGCAGATTGTTGGTTTCGTTGCATTGGGTTGTTATGTGTCCCCAAGTGACCGATTTGGAAGTTTTTTTCGACGTCTTTGGCATTAATAAGGTCCTGTTCTGACACTGTATTATCCTCTTTTGTTATTTTCAATCTCGTGCTTTTATTATGCCTTTATACATGTAAGTGGTCTTACTTCGAATAACTGGCTTTTGACGTTTTTATTACCATTCGATATGCACTTCAAATCGTGTTGCAACTTGTAATTGTGAGTCGTATAAAAAAAAATGTATATATAATATTTAGCAAACGGGCATGGTTTTTGTAAAACTCTTATAACCTGACGACGTTACGCCTATAAATTACTAATCTAAAAAATGCCCCATACACTTTATACATTGCGGATGACTTATCATGTGTAGCTAATTTCACTTCTTCCTTCATTCGACGTAATTTCATATAATTTATAACATCAATCGCGAGGTACGTTTCAAAACAGGTTCCAGGAGTCGCCTTAACTATAATTTCATGCCGGGAATCCGCGTTTACCTCAATTTTCTTGCAACTTTGAAACACTTCGACGCTTTGATTTTTAAAGTCAGAGAAAATATTTTCGATCCATCTGACGCAGAAGTCAAAAATTTAAAAGAGAAATGTTAAATTATTGCTTACTTCAATTCTTCACCTCACAATCAATCGATTGAAATACAGTCAAGGACAAATTTAACAAATATATCTGCTAAAAATTGCAGATAAAAATTATGCTTTGAAAAAGGCTACTGCTAATATGAAGAGCAACGTATAAAAATAAAACAATGTTTTCGTCTACATTTGTTAAACTTATTCAGAAGATTTCAAAGCTCGCGAATATTATAATTAGCCTCATGACAACTCAGAATCTAACAGCAGAACATTACCGCCGTATATTTCATTTTATTAGTCGAGATTAACATCTAATACACCCCTCAATTTCCTGGTTGGACGATCAATTAGTTCACTCTGTATGGTAGGCTAACTCATCACTTTCGACTTGATCAGTTGACCAATCAACCGAGATTGATTGCAGAACATTCACTGCAACAATATCTTACCTGGAAATACACTTCGCAAAATAGGAAGTTTCAAACGCATCAAGATTTATTTTTTGTATATATACTCTTATTCAAGAACTTGTTTCGCCTACTTTGATACTTCTTCGTTAGAATATGTTTGTAACTAGTATTACTTTTATACACTGCACTTACTACTCTTACTACTACATGGACACAAAACGAAACAAAAATTAAAGGAATTAAATGATTGGAAAAAATTATATTAAAAATTTGTTCATAACTCATGCGAAAAACATGGACGATTTTTCAGTATTGAAAAATGTTTTCTTACTATAGTGAATATTACCCAGTGGATTAGTTGGCATCTATTCAACTCTGTGATCCAGGTGATAATATTGATTAAATAGAGTTTAAATAAGATAATATTGTAGGAGGAGATTTGTCACGTAAATAATGCGTTCGAAAATAACCATTAAAAATGAAGAGGTTAAAAGTAGACAAAATTTGTGAAATTAGCATTTTCTAATATTTTAGGTCCTGTCTCGAAAAATATAAATTTTTATGACAATTGCGGAAAATTTTCGTCGTTTTCGAAAGCAGCACATCAAAGTACGTAATTATTCGTACATTTAAGAGGGACTAAAAAAGTGTGTGAATACATAATGTATGTATATAAGTCAGAACTTGTAACCAATTTTTTCAGTAAGTCGAAAATTTGAAAGTTTATATGTTAAATTAAAACAGCTTAAAATTAATTTGTCATTTATCTATTATTATTTTTATTGTTATTAAATACATTTTTACAGACGAAAAAATAAAAACGTATGGCGTGAATGAAAGAGTTTTCATGTGACATTACCCCCTTTCAATGTGATTATAATAATTTGTGATATTTTGATTTTTCCACCGGTTCTATATATCATATTTTATATTTAGCATTGCGAGACGGAAGTCGGCGCATTTATAATAAATTATTTTAGAATTATATAGTAGCCCAACAAACGAGAAAGTATTCGAAAAACAAATTTCAATCCGGAATCTGTCCATTTTCGAATTGCAATCAATTTTTTGTAATTCTATAAACATAATTGGTTTCAATTCCGTTAACCCTTACGGAAATGTACACCAAAAAATATTGTTCGGGGTCCGAAATGACTCCCAAGTCGGTGTAAACACTAAAAAAATGTGTGTAAACACTAAAAAAATTGGGGTTTACACCCAATTGGGTGTCATTTCGGACACCGAACATATTTTTTCTGTGAGGGAATACGATACAATACGGCATTTGAGAATAGAAGAGACTTCCACTTAATTCTTATCAATTCGAAAATGAAATTGACTCATTTAACTATAATTATTAATTCGATGCAATACGGCCGAACGAAAACAACGATATTTATTTTCAATATACGCCAC
>JAPYZR010005183.1:0-28482 GCA_030522945.1 Trichopria nigra
GAAGAGCCTAAAATTTCGTTGCGTGGTACTAAATTAGCCTTAAATTAGCCCTAAATTCTGGCATAGTTTTTTTTCGATTTGGACGAAGTGGTACTTCCATAGCTTTACGTACCTCATATCCCGGGACGGATTCTGTTGTGTGGGGTATATATATGTATGTACTATGTCAATCTAAATTTAAAGTTTCCAGTAGCTCTCTTCACGGTTATATTCTATTTATTTATAATACGGATCTAATAACTCATGTTTCCTGTTCTTATAATCAACAGCGGTCAACGATGATTGCGGGCGCTGCTGAAACCCATGAGAATGCCGAAATGATATACTTCTTCGGGTTCATGGTTAACTTTCCTCGGCTTATGGGGCCACGAGTACGTAAATATGTACGTGAGATATGGACGGATCTTGTAAGATCTACTGTAGATACAAAAGATCTATGTGTATATCTTACCATGTCAAGATTTGATAAGATATTGCCAGAAACGATTATCAAATTAGATCACGCATTACATCTCGCGAGATCAACTAAGATCTAAATTAGGTCTCCTCTTATTTGATCAGAGACTCTTATTTTGCAGATACTGGTTTGAATTCGCCTTTTTGGATTCCGAAGAATTCAGTATTATATTTATTTTCGGCGATAGTGGGATTAAAATCGTGGGATTAAAATATGAATCCTCGTTTCTGGATTATTCTACTATACTTGGATTTCTAAACCTGAATTTCTTCGTAGCCTATTGCCACCAGGTTGTTGAGTTCTGAAAATAAGTTAGCTTAACATCAACACGTTGACACTCTGCATTTACATGTACATCTTTCTAATAAAGACACAACTGTGTATTGTACTGACAAAAATTCAATTCAATTCAACTGTAGTTTCCATGTTGAAGTTCAAGTAGATATACTAGTTGGTATTTTTAGCAGAGTCCAACTGCAGTCGTTGCAAAATATTAATTATCACAGGGATTCACGATTTGTCGTTACTGGTATATACAATGAACAAAGTCTACGTCATATATGTATGTATATATATTATATATATATATATATTGCATATTTTATCGAGGATCATCTCGGCAGGTCGCAGTGCATGCACAGCCCCTCGAGAGCAAACGTCGACTCTCGGGAGGGTCCGAGATTGAATGCATGCGGGGCTTATAATTGATCGGCGCTATCGGCGTCGACGACGTGCAGTGCGGACGCGTTTCAGTAATGAAGCTAAAATCTAAAAGTCGTGTCGGTAATCTTATAAATCGATCCTATGTTCCGATTGACAATCGCGATCCTCGTAATCGATCGAAATCCGTGAATGCAAGTGCCAAAATCGTACGATGTTGAAAAATCGGTGATGCTAAACGCGAAAATCGTCCAAATGATTAATTGATTTCGTATACGTTAAAAAAAAACAACAAACAAATAAAATGACCGATCGCAGAAATGTTGATAATGTCGAATTTGAGAGTTTGGCAATGAAAAAAATTCCCGCTCGAGAGATGACGTAGGAAGTCATTAGTCGTCATAAGTGCCAAGTGAATTCATTATTATACCGCGTGTCTATATATATATATAGTATACATTGCAATTCAGATATTTTCAATCCTAATTTTTTACGTCATTTCAATTTAGCACCCGGACCGTTGATTTCGAATCCGACGCTGATCCGCCATTTTTAATGTTGAATTTGGGGGTCAGATCGTCATTTTGCCGGATGCACGCGGAGTCACAAATGAAAATAGTTTTTTCAGTGTTTTCGCCCAAAGTGAGTGTCATTTCGGACCTCGAACGGCATTTTTCGGTCTACTTTTCCCAGTAAACGAAAATGAATCAAAAGTTTTTCGCCAAATGTAGAAAAAACGTAATATGGCGGAATACACATTCCTTTTACTTCTTTTGAAATCCTTTTCCGTATATGAAACGACCTCTAGACCAATTCCTTAGACTAGATTCAAGGTCACTGATTGATATTGACCGCTGAAACCTTACGTCATTTATTCACTAGGACACTATACATTTGTTTTGTTTATCGCATCTTATTCTGAATAAAATTTATAAATATCCTTGTTAGATTTTGTTGATTCTCATAAATTTCGTCATTTCACCATAAATTCTTGTACATTTTCGTTGGTTTATTTCTGTTTTCGTTATAAGTATATTGTGATATTTTGTCAATTTCCGTCGCAATGTCCCGACGTTCGTGGTTCAATCCCGTAACTTATCGTCCCCCTTTCATTTCTGATATACTTCGTTGAAAGTTTTCGACGAATTTCATCGATTTTCATCAACATATTCTGCAGACTATTGTTTTCTATCTTCGTCTATTTTCTACTGTGTTATCAAATTTTGTCGAATTTCGTCAATATTCGTCAATTATCGTCGAACTTCGTGAATTTTCGACGAACTTCGTTTTTTTTCATCCATTTTCATCGATTTTCATGACATACTTCGATTTTGATCGGGTATTGTCGTATTTTTTGCATCAGCAAGGCAACTGTAGTAGTAACCTGCTTTATACATCCTGGATATCTCAAGGACATAGATGTTCATTATAAATTAATAACAGATTTATTTTGCCGATTGCGAGAACATTGATAGCCAACAGAGATATCTGGTGAGGAGTTTTTCACAATCCAAGTGCAGAATTCGTGATTTTTTGTTTCATTTTTGAAAGTTTGTCCAACTGTCGATAATTTATCGACAATTGGACAAATTTTTAAAACTTGAAATAAAAATCATAAATTCTGCATTTTGGATTTTTTTGGTGAATTTGTAACTTATTTAAAATTTTAATTTTGCAGCTCGAATCAAAATTAAGGCGAGATTTGTACAATATTTTTGTTTTCAGTAATACCAAAACGAAAATCATTTTGAAACGCCACTTTGAATTTCTACATAAATATATATAAAACATCATTTTGTTTTTAATTTTTGAAAATTTTTCCAACTGTCGATAAATTATCGACAATTTTCTATTTTCTCGTTCGGTGATAATGTAGTTATCTATTTTCGTCTTGATATCAATGAAAACAAAAATACTGTACAAATCTCGCCTTCGTCTTGATTTGAGCTGCAAAACTTCAATTACAAATAAGTTGCAAATTCATCATTTTTATCCGTCTTTTGATTATCTGACATAATTGTTCGATATTTCTGAATGTTCTGGTATTTTGCCTTATATCAAGTTGATCTTCTCGAAAGTTGCTTATAACTTAAATCCGTTTCAAAACTCCTAGATGTCACCTACGGTCAATGTATTACCATTTATCGTAATACTAACAACGGGTGCAGGTACTATTTTACCTCATTTTTCCCGTATCGATTGAATCATACAATTTAAAGTATATACAGGGTGTCCCAGAACAAGCGGATGTTCTTGCCCACGTGGTGATCCTGTATGAAATTTCTTATCAGGACGCCAAATACCAAAAAAGAAGGTATAGCGTGAATTTTGGCATCCACCAGTTTTGGGACACCCTGGACATTGGACACATGTGCAATTACGCGTATGTGCATGTGTGTGACATAAACGATGCATTCTATCTTATTATATGATTCATATATACTGTGTACATATATGAATCATACAATAAAGTACTCGAAGGCGCGGGGAAGCCATGGCCAAAGGTCGGGAATTGAACGCAGGATTTCCCAAGGGCCTAATCCTTCCAGTGCAAAGTTCCCTAATCGAAAATGTTACCTAATTACTATAGCGTGTCTCATTTTATCGATAAATTACACAAATTTAAACAATTTCGCATTTTTCAGGTCGTGCGCCTCGGCTCACTTTTATTTACACGAACGCGATATAGATAAGAGGCGTTTTGCACACGAAGGATGTACTCGAGAAATACGATAAGACGTCGTTATGCGTTTCGTGGCGGCTTGCGGTTACCGTAATATCCGTGTGACGTAATAAATGAATTATCGACAACCGGTGAAAAGATATTGCACTGGGTGACATATTTTTAGGACATGTAATAATCCTACAAGTTCCTGGACATCATCCCTCGTCGGAACCCCCCTCCATCGCTCTTGATTTCGTTCGCTTATTGGCATTTCAAAATCTTCCATCTTTAAAATCTTCTCAACATTCAGGGACCAAGCGGGAAGAGACTATAGGTGCAAAATATCGAATAGAAGGGGGACCACCATCGAATAGCGGCTGTGTATCGAATAAGGGGAGGATCTAAGTAGACCGGGTCAATAAAGTTAGGATTTGGTATCGGATCTTCAGGGACTGATACCCGGAATTCAATCCGTTCTTTTCACTTCTGGTCGGGTTCGGATTCTATATTCCCCCAGTGTCTTTTGAATTGGGCAGACTGCGTTCCACTCGTGTAGAGTCACATTACATAACAAACATTTGTTTATTCCAA
Source organism: Trichopria nigra (assembly GCA_030522945.1). Lineage (NCBI taxonomy): Eukaryota > Metazoa > Arthropoda > Insecta > Hymenoptera > Diapriidae > Trichopria > Trichopria nigra. The sequence continues at coordinate 4,374 of JAPYZR010005183.1, forward strand.
TTTCGCAGCAATCAGTGACAACCGGCAAGCAAGCGCTTCGTTGGATCGCGTCAGTGAATGCGTAGTAAAAGCAGCACATCGATCATATATAGTACGAATATTCGCAAGCGAGTAGTAGTGTCATTCGTATCTGCACATCCACCAACGATAACAAGTGTGTATACAGACAACTACCTGCATATACGTGGAAAGGATACTGCGCCGAAGCAGAGGGGCTCCCGGACTGCCGCTTCAGATCTCCACGTGTCGCGCCATATTAGTTCGCCGGTTTGGCTGCTCCGGGTGATATCAACGGGGGCCTGCTCGTTGGTGAAAATATGCCCACGTGTGCGTGCGGCAAATCGAACAACAACGAGCGGCACGGAAGAAAAGAAGCGGGTCTGGAAACCCGTCGTCAGCTGCCGCTCGCATTTCTCAGGGACATCATCCTTGCGTCAGTCTACCGGCGAACCGCGGACCGAAAAGGGTCGATCGCGGACAATAGGGTATAGCGTCGTGATTTGTGATCGCGTCCAGGGTGGGACTGTAGTGGTGCCTGTGAGTAGGTGGTGCGAGAGAGCAATCCGCATGCGAGTGACAACGGAGGAGGAGAGATGCCGAAGAAAATAGTACCGCGCCGCGAGCCCACGAGGGTGATAGCACATGGCGGCGATGGGAAACCGCTCAGGAAGCCGGATGTTGCTGACGTCCCGGCCAGGAGCGACGGGATCAAGCTCCAGAAGGAGATCGGCCTCGTGGATGGGGTCGCCATCATCGTCGGCATCATCGTCGGCTCGGGGATCTTCGTCTCCCCTAAGGGTGTCCTACTCAGGAGCGGTAGCATCGGCTTGGCGCTAGCCGTCTGGATCTTTTCCGGTCTCCTGTCGCTCGTCGGGGCACTCTGTTATGCGGAACTCGGTGAGTAGTCTTCCCTGATTATGTATTAAAGTCAATATTAACGTCACGGAATATTATCACTGCGGTCAGGAGCGAATTGCGTCAGGTCAAGAGCTCCGCAGCTAAAAAGTAGAAATCAATAATATACGAATGAAAATTAGGGGATGAAAGAAACCGTGCAGAAAGGGTTCATCAATGAGATCATAATAAATGTATCAGGCCCTATTCCTTCATACATTCAAACCGGCATTTTCAGCGAAACTCTTTTCAGACTTTGCGATCAAACCAAAAATGTTAAGGGTCTGATTCATGGTGCCAATGCGTGGTTGTGATACGCAAAAGGCACAACAATTCTGATATTTCCCAAAATTCAAATACCCATCGCTTGTTTAAACGGGAAATGTTAAAACTTGTTGAATCGGATGAATCAGATGACGTTACCGAGTTGTGCATTCAATTATTTCATTACTAATATTTTACATACACGAATTGATTGAATTTTATCATGGGGGTGTAACGGTACCGGAATACCTAAAAAAAGTCATGAATACCATCTCAATAATAAATGTGCTATAAGATAGAAAAAAGATTCGGAAAAAAGAAATTGCAAAATGGAGGACAAAAAATGGCGCTAAAAGTGAATTTTTATATGCAATCTCACACCCATGGATGCAAAATCGCAAAACGGTTAACGGATATTTATAGAACGCCGTATCCAAGGTTTTTTTTTTTTTGTAGTTCGCCGATCACAAACCTGGTGACAATTGTTAAAAATTCAAAATGGCCGACCTGATAAAAATTTCAAGCGAATCCGATTGATTTTTAATAATTACATCCGCCATTTTGAATTTTCGCATGATTATCAACCTCAAAAGCCCTCGGATAGTAAGTTCTATAGAAATCCAATAAGGTTTACGAGTTTGTGACACGTGGGTACGATATTACAAATAAAAATTTACTTTTATCGCCATTTTGTGGCCGCCATTTTGAAAAACAAATTTTTTTTAATATCCCTATTTATGATAGCACATTCATTTTTGACACGAGAGGTACTGTAATTATGACATTACCCGTAATAAAATTCAATTGAAAATAAATAAAAATAAAAACAAGTATATATATCTTTTTTGAATTAAAAAATCTTGTAAGGCACGTCCATAGGAAAGAGCGTTGCTTAGCCAATAAAAAATTAATAATGCGGAATTTATCTCGTGGAGTTTCAAATGAACTTTTAAACGTCATTATTAAAATTTATACATATTTATAGATAGTATAGAAAAGAATTAAAATGGAATTTTCGTTAATGTTATTATTTAATCGACCTAGTAAATAATGAGAGATTGAAAGGAAAAAACTTGGATTAAATAAGATTAAAAAGAATAAAAAAGGATTCATTTTTCATTCAAAGGAATTCATTCGTATATATATGTTTAATTCTATATCCAATTCGAAAAATGTTCGATTAAATTATTCAATTCTATCTAATTTTATGGTGAAAGTTCAATTTCATTCATTTCTGACTTATTCTTGAATTCTATTCGCACGATTGAATACTATTGAATACAAATTGTGAAATTGCACGGGATTGAATGAGATTTGATGGGATTAAACGCACTGTAAAATATATATTGATATTATTTTCACACTGAAGCATTGCATCATGTTCACCTGCCTATACCTATATAAATGGCGAAAATGATGCAATACTTCTGAGTCTTTCTAGACAGTATACATACTGAAGATGCACATTTTTTCAGAGTTGCCATTTTATTCTCTGATATATTGTTGAAAAGGAAAAGGATTGTTTTTCTTACAAAAGAAGTTGTGATGAACGCAAATCATTTGTTCAACAAATGTTATTAATGATGTATTTTTATTACTTTACGTAATTAATAATTTTTATTTTATTATTATTGTATTTTTATGATTTTTTCATTTTTAAAATTGAATTTGAAAATTAATAAAATGTATAATATGCGAAATGCAATCGCACGTCAAAATCTCTTCGTTTTTAACAAACTATTAATTATGTTAGAATGACAGGAGTCAACTTATCGATAAAAGTTTTTTAATAATTATTTTTGTTTACATTCAATTTTTTAATAATAAATTCTATTGAAAAAATCTCGATCCATATCCGTTGTGCTACAATAAACACTGTAAATGGAAATACTTAAATTCGGCCATGAAATGCGACTGAAATCATTTTATAGGTATTTATTTTTACAGTGAAATATGAAAACTTTATTTTAAAATATTATACATCTCGACTTTTTTAACAATAGCCAATTTCTTAGATAAAATAATAGGAAATAATTTAAATCGTAGTATTATTTGGAATTGAATAATAACTATTAATTCTTGAAATTATGAGATTAGACAAGATTAGGTGAAATTGAAACTTTCTTTGAAATATATCTCTTAAAAATTTCACTTTAAATTAATTTTTATTCTTTTCTATTCTTTTCTATCCTTTCCTATTCTTTTTCATGTATACTTTAAGAAGCGACATAATAAATTTCTGTCATTCTAAAAAAAGATTAACATAATTCATTCGTCAGAGATGTTTGTCACTTTTGACTAGATATTTTACTTTTTACATATATTTGCGACCGAATTACGCAAACATGAAAACAATTCTTCATATTATCTATAGCTGTAAATTACAGTGATTATAACATTGTTTACGTTTCTCGATGATATGCGAAACCGGAGAACAAGTGTTATAGTAGCTGGAATTGTGTTTTGTTTATTTACTTAATACTCGCTGTAACGCGATAGTTTTTTTTTTTTACTAAAAACTGATTTAATACAGGGAATTAAAATATGTACTTTTTTTTGAACTTGAATCAAGAATACTGCACAATAGAAATAGAATGTATATATACATATGTAATACGAGTCAAGCAACACTGGGAAGTCCTTAATATCCTATAAGGATTTCCTCAGGAACTCCAAATTTCAAATATCCGCGACTTATTATCCTCAGAATATCCTTATATAAGGAGGATCCCAGGTTTTTCCTGGGTAGCAGAATCTTGAGATATTCAAAATCATCGTAATTAACCCAAGTGAGGACTTTCAAACTTTTTTGTAATGTTCTACTGTACAAAAGAGGTGTTGAGAAAATGTTCTTTATCACGCACGTTCCACATTCTGCATCTCGAATAAATGACAAAGTCAAATAGAAATATTGGACAAATTTTGTTAACGATCTGATAAAAGTTTACATACATTTATAAAAACTTTTCTTCAACGATATCAAACTTTTATCGGCATTTTACAACATTATTCTTTTCTCATCTGTGATAAAACGGGCGGGGGAAAAGAAATGCAGAAGCACAGGCGAAATGTCCGACGTCCATTCGGTTGAAATGTGCGACGGTCTACTATATATAAAAATTACTATGCTGAAAAATTCTAGAATCCCCTCTATTCTATTATATATATGTATACATACATAATTTAGTGACAATCAGTAATACCCTTGATAGGGACCACACGGGATATCCTGAGGATATCCCGTGGTTATCCAGGACGGATTCGGGATATACAAGTCATTCATATTCTGCGTTACCAATTAGAATTGGATAAAAACGAATATTCTGGAAATGTGACGTAGAAAAAGTGGAGAACTCTGAGAATGAAAAAAATTTTATGCGTCAATTTCTGTACGAAACAAAATGACATGTCACATCATTTTAAAATGCAGTTTATTTTTTGAAATTTAATAACAGTAGAATTTCGTGGTTTTTCTCTGTTACTTTAATTTGTACTAGTATTTTCACTGATTGCATTATTGCCACTTGAGTTTATCCCTATTTCACAATTTTTTTTATGTATTAATAGAGATACACTCGGTGAACGCAAGGAAGGTCAGTGAAGCAGGTATAATAATGCACGCTACAAAAGAGATCGTGTATTATACATGCAATTCCGCATGCAGGCACAATGTTACGTACTCCATATCGAAGTTCATTGGGAATTCTGTGATATTGCTTTTTTTTATGGACTTTTGGACTTTTTTTTTTAGGAATAGGAATTTTATGACATTTTCCAAAATTTGATTTAAAAGTCCACGTTTTTGACCAAATAAGTTATTCTGTCTGCAATTCAAAAATATATATTATGTACATATTTCAATACAAAACTTATAGGGCTTCGCCTCGGCGGCCTCCATATATAGTTTGTCTGTTACAATTAGATCTCTGTCAACGCGCTTGTTTACAAATTTAATTTAAAAGAACAATAAGGTTCTCCATTAATGTATAATATATTTATATATTTATAAATTAATAAACGAATCTAAAGGGTTTTTAAATTGACCAATTAGTCGAAATATTATTCACATTTTTTCGAAAAAATAATGTTTTAAATTTTACAAATTGGTAACTCTTTTTTCATTAGGTGTATCCCTTAATTTATCAAATTGAATGTATCATCGTAATTAGTAACAAATAGTCAAAATATACGCGGAATTTTATACAGAATGAAACACTCGTTTAAAATTGAAAATCAGAAGTTGAGATATGTTCGATTCTCTGATCTCCAATCTGGATAAATATTTAATATTTTAAAATAAATATGTTATATGCTAGCCCTTTTTCCAACGCGTTCACTATATTCGGTTAATAAAGGTATTGTAAACACGTTTTTTAAGTGTTTCTATTGTCATGAATAACAAACGTTTTTCAAATACGCTTATTATACTACAAATTCCACGACTATTATACGTTTAACATACGAAAGCCATAATATGATATTTTATACATGATATTTAAACGTTTAATAAACGCTTCGCATTATATTCGTCTGAAGGAAAATGATTTCTTAATATTTTAAAATAAATGTGGTATATGCTAGCCCTTCTTCCAACTTTCACTACATTCGGTTAATAAACGTTATGTGAATAAGTTTTTAACCGTTTTTATTCTCGTAAATTATAAACGATTTACTACGTTTATTACACTTGTAAATTCCACGATCTATATACGTTTTACATACGTACAATATAATTATGTATTTCACAAACTATAGTTATACGTTTAATAAACGTAACGTATTATATATAGGTATTTAAAACGTTAACAATAGACGTATTTTATACTACCGTATTATATACGTATATATCGTATATGCCATATACACTTATATCACGTTTATACCTACTTTTCGTATAATATACGTATATTAAACAATCGAGTTCTTCTTGGGATATGTATCAGCGAATAATGCACATATATATTTGCGAAGAGATATTGATAAAATGTAAATTTTACTATATGTAATATATATATATAAGATTTATTGTTTATTTTAACAATTAAGTTTTGAAAATGTGTATTTTCAATTTTGAAATTATGTGTAATGACCATTACATATTCTATATTTTAACATTGATTTTACAGTAACATGGTGAATGAAATAGAATAGGGAAGAAATGCTCTGGAAAGGTGTAAACGACAGATAAAGAACGTTTTTACAGTAATTGCGCATAAAACAACTAAAATACGCTTATTTTATATACGTCAAACGCTTTGACATTTATACGACGATATTTATATGACGATTCTGAACACAAAATGACGTTCTGTACACATAAGAATGACGTTGAAGGCGACACTATTGTATTCCAATTAACGAAAGAAATATTACAGGACCGATGATTTGTAAAGGAAGTATACCCGGAGATTTGACTAAGAATAGTCAAACAAATTTTATAATCAGCGAGGTATATAAGAAATTGGACAAAATACGGAAATAGATCTTGATTTGCGAATATTTGAAACTAATCAAGTGATTGCCCCAGTAAACGAAAACGTATTGAAAATTAAAAATACGAATTGAAATGAATTCATGTACGCGTTAAGTGAATTCATTTTCAGTCGTTTTAATTCATTTCCGTTTACAGGGGCGGACACCTCACCGAGATGGAATCTCTCTAGAAATGATAGGAAATTAGTGCAATTGAACATGTAACAATTAATTCATTTCCCTGAAATCTTTCATAAATAAATGAGACGTTTTTTTTTTTAATGAAGCTTAATTATATGCCAGGTAAAAAAAAAATTAAAAAAAATCGATTTACATTTACTGGTTTAATTGATACTTTATCGTATCAATAATACTGTATATATATGTGTACTGAATATAATTGCAGTTCCAGAGCCCTTTTCAAAAAAAAAACATTTTGTTAATTTAAAATTTGTACTTATTTCACTGTCTGCAGGTTAGGTGGGTAAATGATCTAGTTTAGACCCCCAATAATAAAAAATAGTTTCACGAGAATCGACCAGAATCATAAAACATCATTAGGAATGAATTGAAGACTGTTAATATATAAATTAATCTTAAATTAATAATAAATTAATCTTGTAAAAATTAAAGGCTTACGTCCTGCATTAGCGACTGATGGTAAGGTTATTTTTTTCTTCTAATTTCTACCCGGTAATTGAAGATTTAAAAGTGGGATTGAATGGGATTAAAACTGTTAGAGAAATTACATGATTCGGTTATATATCAACAAATCGTGAAGTTTTTAAACATCTTTAATCCCTTTTCGATTGCTTGGTAAAAATTAGACGATAAAAATACTCTTACCACCAGTTGTTAATGCAGTAATTGAAATGGGATTCAAGTTTAAAAAATGAGATTTAATGACATTAGGGATCAGAAACGTCGGTTGATATAACCCAATCATGTAATTGCTCTAATGGGTTTAATCCCATTCAATCCCGTTTTTTAAACTTCAATCCCTTTTGAATTACTAGGTATAGATGGTATATAGATGGCCAAAAATATTTCAGGCGCCCTCCGTCGATATATCATTTCGATATGGGATGTAGACTTTTATGAAATGGATTTTTAAAGAAATTTAAAAAAATGAGTATTTCATAAAAACTTGTGTCATTATTCAGAAATGTAATATTATAATATATATGTAATTTAAAATCATTCAAATTCACTAGTAGAAATCAATCCTGGGAGTAACTAGCGCCATCGTCTTTTTCTACTATATAGCAATACCATCAGTCGCTATGTTATAGTCATCAAATCTATCATGATAACCCACGAAACGTTTCCTCACAGTGAAATATTCCATTAACGTTTTTGAAACCGTATAAGTCGAAAAAAGAAAATTGTATGTTATAGGTTAAAACTTTGATTTACTTTATTGTAAAATTGAAAAAAAAATTGTTTATCTTATTTAAAAGAATAAAAAAGAGGAATTTAGAATTAAATGTTATATTTGAAACGTTTCCAAGGTAGAACATTAAAGGTTTCCGGATGGTTATTGAAACTTCTCTGAAGTAATTTCATTTATGTATGCTACTACTACATATTATTCAGAAAGTTCTTTCTTTTCTTGTTTACTTTCTTTTAACAAGCATATTAAGTTAACAATTAAAAAAAATAATAATAATTAATAATAATATTAATAATTTAATAAGTTTAACAAGAAAAAAAGATCCGCACTTAATTTAGAATCCAAGTATAAATAAAAAGTGGAAACAATTGAAAACGTGAGATAATGAATGGAGTTAACGAAAATCGATCAAGATAAAGGGAGTGCTACTAAAAACATAGGGTAATTGATCAATTACAATGTACATTAATACATTTTTAACGTATACTACATTAAACTTTGATGACCATTGTGCTTTATTCGAAAAATCGTAAATTTCTTTAATCGATTAAAAGTAAAATGTGGAAAATTGGATAGAAAAGAATAAAAATAGGATAAAACAATAAAGAACAAAAAGTAAAATTGTCTCACATTGACAAATTGTAGGCTCAAAAAAAATGTAAACAATTCGAATACTTCTTTAAAAAAAGTCGAGAAAAATCAGTAGGCATTGTTAATTGAATGTGATAAAAATCCCAACACAAATATTTGTAATTATTTATATTTGTGATCTTAATCCCTATTATCATACTTTATTGACAAAATGAGGTGGAAAGAAATGTCCATTGATTTTATGAAAGCTATATACATATATACGCCATGAAACATCATCTGCGATAGCATAAATTATAATTGAATCTCTGATATAAACATAAATAGGATTCATTGCAAGAACATACCACATGATGTCTTCTTCTCCGATCTCATTGTATTTAAATTACATTCAATTAACCTTTCAAAAGTCCTAAGAAAGTGAACGTTTGACATGAATCAATTATAGCTCAATTGCTTCAACAGTTACACCCCGAAGAGGCTTTTGAATTTGTCATTTTATTTTTCTGTACTCATATCCGTTGCGATTATGCAAATAGCTCAAATACACGTGCAATATATATGGGTCTTGGTCTATTTTTTTTTTTTTTTTATCAGAAGGCTCTTCACTTTGTATAATATATTTCGATTGTGTCATCGAGATAATGGCAAGGTAATTTGTAGATCAAGAATGAGTATTATTATATTTAAATGTACAAAAACGACGAAAGAAACTTCCACTTTGGCTTTTGCCATATAAAACGTAATAGTTGTATCTAGAAATCATAATCGTTTCTTAAAATGTACAAGTATAATAGATTTTCTATATGTTACAGCAATAAAAATGTTTACATAATGATATTTATTATACATATGAGTGTGAAGGGTATGCATGTAAAAACGTAATACGACCAAATTTACAGAAAATTATAAATTTTTATATATACGTAAAATTTTGAGAGTAATTGAATTGTTCAAACATGGCACTTAAACATTAAATTTAGCCATTGTTTTTCATATTTTATTATCGATATTCCAAAATATAACTTTTGAATATCGAACACATTTCAGTGGAAATGTATGGAGTAATCCCTGGTCCCATTGGTCCCAAAAAGTATTGAATTGGTCTCTCAAACAATAAAACAATACCGCATTATGATTGTTCATGAAATCTCTCCCCTTTTCTTTCATGTTTTATCGTATATTTGATACTTTTTTTTTCATTGCATTTTTTGGACAATGAAGCCCAAAATGCAATAAAATATTTCAATTCTTGGATCTTGTAGGTTCCTGTATGTATACAGTTTGTTTTGATGTTAGTTGATGAACGAAAATCGATATAAAACACATGGAGGAATGAACCAAAACATTATCACGAAAAACTTTATATCTTTCTTAATTTATAGTAACGAAAATGTTGACCAAAGTCTCGAAATTTGAAGAAAATGGTTTTTGAAAAATTGACCAACTAGAAGTCAAGTTATTCTCGATTTTCGACAAAAGAAATAAGCAAAATTTAAAAAATCTTACATATCTTGTTGAATTTATCGAGGGATATATGTGGGTCGTGCTAACAATAAACGAGTCTCCAGAAATACTTTTTGTTTTTAATTGACCGCAATTAGATGCGACTCAGAGCCACGTTTAATTAAGGATATAACATAACCCAAATACGCAAGAAAATATATACGTTTTTTCAACGTCTTTTTGATTGTCTTAGACTTCAGTGACAGTGATTGCATGCGTATATAATCGTGTGAGTTCATATTTATTTATGATAAATCGAATATTTTGTTGCAGGCACTATGATCCCCAAGTCGGGGGGAGATTACGCATACATCAGCGACGCGTTTGGGCCATTGCCGGCATTTCTTTACTTGTGGGTGGCTTTGTTCATCTTGGTGCCTACCGGAAATGCGATAACAGCGATAACATTTGCCCAATACATACTTCAACCACTGTGGCCCAGCTGTACGCCCCCTTACGTAGCTGTGCGTCTAATCGCCGCCGTGGTTACGTGTACGTATAATATACCTTAACTCTATTAAACCGCACCTATAGGTGAAATTACTGAAAATTCTCGAATAACCTTAAAAATCATGTCCAATATCAATTCATTCGACCTTGCCATGACCTTGTTGAAAATATCGTTTTGAACGCAAAAATTTCCGCTACTTTCAAATCAGGGGTCAAAAGTAGAGGTTCCCGTTAAAAAAAAAATCACCTCGACCTTGAGATAACCTTGAAAGTCGAGTTCAAGGTCTAGCTCCTTGGTACCAATGGATGACCCCTTCCATGCCCTTCAACTTTTGTCCAGATCATTTTTCTCTATATCTGGCTTAGATTCCCCAAAATTCCGGTGGAGCGATTACAATGAGACACCCTGTATAATAGATTATCAATATCAATTCCGCCATATTACATTCGCCATTTTGAATTTTGAAAATGCAATTCGTCGAATGTACTAAAAAATGACTGGTATATGTTCAATCAATCAAAAATTTCATACTTTATGGGGAAAACTATATCATTCAATGTCGATTTATCCCAGCAAGCATAATTTTTACAATTATGCAACAGTTGCGTAACAACTGTGCAACAGTTACGTAACAAGTAACATTTATGCGGAAATGTTTACACGATTTTTTTTTTCATTCATTTTACACATTATACATTTATCCCGTGTGAGGAGTTTTACGATTTGTCTGTGTAAACTGTAGGCCTTTTAACTGCCGTCAATTGTTACAACGTCAAATGGGCTACGAGGCTACAGGGTGTTTTTACCGCAACCAAGATTTTCGCACTTTTGATAATCATGACGGCAGGCCTATGGTGGCTTTGCCTGGGACACACGGAACATCTGCAGCATCCAATGGAAAACACAAACACGCAGCCGGGATCCATTGCGTTGGCCATGTATTCCGGGCTTTTTTCTTATTCCGGATGGAATTACTTGAATTTTGTTACGGAAGAGCTTAAAGAGCCGTACAGGTATAAAATTTCCCAATTTTTATTAGAAATTCGAAAAAAATTGTTTTCAATTTACTATAAATTCAATGGAAGAAAAACAAAATTTTCGTATTTCGCGGCGTTACGAAAAGACTTGTATTTCGTACCGCTAACGTGGGCGGAAAGTTGGTCTTTTTTTCTGTCCATGATGAAAGACACTTCTATCCGATTTAGAAGATTTTCTTTATTATGAAAAATGCTGAACCGTGATTGTTTCGTACTTTAAAAGTGGCTGTTGTGCGTTCATGCACGTAAAAATAAATGATTTTCTATGTGTGATGTTACGATAATTTTTTTTTTTCAAACTCGCATTATTTTGTCGCAATATACAATAGCAGCATGGTTTTTCAAATGAGCTTGAAAGTAGAACGCGTTACAATACTATCTCGTTTCGATATGGCGCGAATACAAGATATGGATATTTACCTATTGTATAACTATTGTATAACTGAAACATCTCCATTTCAGGAACCTCCCGAGGGCGATCTGTATTTCTATGCCACTCGTCACGTTCGTTTATGTCCTTGCAAACTTGGCGTACTTTGTTGTACTATCGCCGACTCAAATTCTCGAATCCAGTGCAGTAGCAGTGGTATGGTTTTATATACTCTTATTTTACACACACACACACACACACACACACACATATATGAAATATTTTAAATATATATTAAAATGACATTTTTTATTTTACTAAAAGTATATGCAACGTATTGTCCTCAGATCCTGAAACACCCGGTATATATACAGGGTGATACATTGAATCGTTGAAACCTCGAGTTACTAATATATATACTACCTTTATTTGCAGACATTTGGCGATAAACTATTGGGCAACATGTCATGGATAATGCCGTTTTTCGTTGCTTGCTCGACGTTTGGCGCCCTCAATGGCGCAATTTTCGCATCATCCAGGCTGTTTTTCGTCGGGGCCCGAAATGGCCACTTACCAGCGGCGATTTCACTAATAAATGTGAATAATTTGACGCCGACGCCGGCTCTCGTTTTTCTAGTAAGTTTATATGTAATTTAAATATGAAAAATCATACACATATCAAATTTGTCAAAGTTGTTTATCGAAAAATGATTTTGATATGTTATTGGGATATAAAAATGAATATACGCCGCCAACCAAGCCACTAAAAACTACCAGAAAAAAAAAATCGGCAGTCAAATTGGTGATGATGAGGGAAATTTCTCAGTGATTTTACGGTGGAAAGCCTCATCACTTACATCCATATTGAAATATAAAATTCGTGATAGTTGATTATAATGACTGCAGAAAATATACGAAATTCAAAATGGCGAATTAAAAATGGTATAAATAATAGAAATCTTAGAAATAGCTCGAAACTTATTTCCCGAGGGTTTTTCAAGTCGCTGACGGAGACATCCTATATTTTATCAGAAAAAATAGCGGATCCAAATTGTGGATACAAAAAACAAAAAAAAAAGAAGAAACTACATGACGATAGAAGAAATATATAAGCGTAATGTAGATAATAAATGCTGGAAAAAAATCTATATTGAATTTACCTAACTCATCATTGTTTTATTTTGACTAACATTTTCGTCCTTATATAATCAAATCAATAAGACTTTATAAAAACGAAAATTTTAGTCGAAATAAAAAGAATGATAAATTCGTGAAATATATATATATATATACGGAAAATTTATAATTTATTTTTAATTGTCTTCAATCATATATAGATATAAATTGAATTGTTAAATATTGAATTAAAAAATTCACGATATCAATTTTTTATACTCCTACTCGTGTGAAAAAACTAATTCACATGTATATGTGATGCGACTTCTTTCAGGCTATAATTACATTGCTGCAATTGATCATTGAGGACGTCTACGTCTTGATAAATTACGTTAGTTTCGTGGAGGCTCTATTTACCACTATGTCCGTTACGGGCCTTTTGTGGCTGCGATACAAAAGACCGTATCTTCACCGACCCATTAAGGTAAACGCAAAATTCGGATATACATAATATTTACATACATACAGACTAACAGTATAGAAAGAATGCAGGTTGACTTTTATTTTGCAAATTATTAAAGATCACCTTAAAGGCGTTTATTTTTTACGTTAATTGAATACAATTTTTAGGATATTTTAAAATATTGGTCTAGACAAAAATGTTAAAACATTCTAAAAATTGTATTAAAAAATATGTATATTACATAAATAATACATGTATATATACTGAAAAAAAAATTTTCACATTCAAGCGAATATTCCCTGTCAACCACAATGTAACAGTTATGTAACATTAATGTAACATTTATGTAAGAAGTAACCATATGATATATATTTATTCTTACATAATTGTTACTTGTTGTGTTTTCTGGGTTCTACAGGCAAATACTCAGGATAATATATAATATATGCAATATATATTATTTTATATATACATGAAAACATTATAAACAAGAAGGTTGACATCAATTTTGATGTCATCCAGGGGTTCCAGGGATGTTCTATAATTATTTAAAGCAGGAAAAAATATTGAAGTTTAAATAATGAAATTTACTCAAACTTGTATATTTACTAATTGCCCCGTGATATATATAAATCGCATATTGTATATATATAGTTGTTTTGGACTTACAGAGAACGTTATGTCACGTATCCTGAAAATCCGTTCTTTCTCTTCTAATAGTTCAAATTGTAAGCCTAGGTCCTACTGTTTGCCTTTATATTCCAAAAAGTTTAAATAAAAGAATAAAAATTAAAGATATAAAATTAAAGACATAAAAATAAAGTTAATATACTAGGATACGGCAACAGAAAGGAAATTCAGGTATAACTTCAATGCGTCACTCGGCCGTTACCATACATCTTGAAATGAAGGTCAGCATATTTTGTATCTGTAGCATATAAGTATACGATGCACTTCCATTCAGATACGGGAGTACAATAGATAGTGGATGCGACTCATCCATCCATTACTGCGAACAGAATATAGATTCATTGCATCTGGTATGAGAATTACCAAAGTATACAACGAAGAAAGCCATGAGATGCTGCTGTTGTACTTGGGTGAGTAAGTGCACATGTTCGTAGATTAGCTCTAAATACTCCGTGTTATTGCTACGCCATTTCGGATTTTCAGGACTTGATGGAAACCCACGTTCATATGTAAATATGTTGCGGGAGTTACATACCTGGTAGTCACGGGTACGATGTTTGGAGGCATTAATTGAATAAAGCACATTATTGATATCAATAGTAATATACAAGCTACTCACTAACATGTCGACGGCAAAAAACACCAGGCCTTCAAGATGGCGTCAGCGGCGGTTTTAGATATGGCAAACCGTCCTATCGGTTGGACAAAGCAAGAAGAATTAAAAATAACCACCTCTAACTTGGTGGATGGTCTTACATTATAGTATAGTAATATAATAGTAGAGTACGAGAATGTAAGTAATTTTTACATGTTGACAAAGTCGAGTTCATGAAGACAAGTTTTGTTCCCAATTGATCAAAAACCTCACAATGATCTGAAGTTGAGGTTACAGTTCGCAACATGGCGAATACTCTCGTCGCGTTGCATCAGATATTACAGGTCAGCAACACAGCCCAGAAACGAGGAGACAATGTCGGTGAGTACCTCGACCATGATGGTATGATAAGTCATATAACGTCAATGTACAAAGTATGGCTTAATCCTAATCTATATGGGAGATTGACGTGTTAGTTACCGTCGACGCATTGTCACCTCGTTTCTGGGATGTGTTGCTGACCTGTAATATCTGATGCAACGCTAAGAATTTATCTAAGATTTCACGTTTAAATTCAATCATATAATATATAAGGCGTACCTCGTCTGCTATCGCAGTCGACGAGCTGCGTAGGTGCGTGATCGGTTTGGATCAACCGTACATCGTATAATAGCTTCAGATCATTGAGAGTTTTTTGATCAATTGGGAACAAAACTCGTTCGAAAGCCTTACTCGACTTTGTAACATGTAAAAATTACTTACATTCTCGTACTCTACTAATGTAAGACCATCCACCAAGTTAGATGTGGTTATTTTTAATTCTTCTTGCTTTGATGCAATAACATTGTCCAAACCGATAGGACGGTTTGCCATATCTAAAACCGCCGCTGACGCCATCTTGAAGGCCTGGTGTTTTTTACCATCGACATGTTAGTGAGTAGCTTGTATATCACTTGATATCAATAATGTGCGTTGTTCAATTAATGCCTCCAAACATCGTACCCGTGACTACCATAAGGTAAGCGATTAATAATGATATAATAGCATACCTAATTGTATATAATTGTTTCGGTAACTCCCGCAACATATTTACATATGAACGTGGGTTTCCATCAAGTCCTGAAAATCCGAAATGGCGTAGCAATAACACGGAGTATTTAGAGCTAACAGCATCTCATGGCTTTCTTCGTTGTATACTTTGGTAATTCTCATACCAGTTGCAACGAATCTATTCTGTTGCGCAGTGATGTGATGGATGAGTCGCATCCACTATCTATTGTACTCCCGTATCTGAATGGAAGTGCATCGTATACTTATATGCTATACAGATACAAAATATGCTGACCTTCGTTTCCAGATGTATGGTAACGGCCGAGTGACGCATTGAAGTTACCTGAATTTCTCTTTTTCCCTTCTGTTGCCGTATCCTAACCTTTATTTTTATATCTTTAATTTTATATATTTAATTTTTATCCTTTTATTTAAATTTTTTGGAATATAAAGGCAAACAGTATGACCTAGGCTTACAATTTGAACTATTAGAAGAGAAGAACGGAATATTTATTATTTCAGGATACGTCACAGTTATAATAGACGTAATGAAATGTTACTCATATATTTACGTGCGTCTTAAAAAAGACACCTGTTAATTGTTATAATTTCAACGTATTATCGGTAAATGGAAGAAAATTTCCTTTCATTTGTGGCACATTTGAAATAACATCGGAAATCAATTTTGATAAGATGCGTTTGTATTCAAGTACCTTTTATGTTAGTATATATACATATATATACATAATTTATAAAATCTAAATTCAACGAAACTTACGATCATTTCAAGACAGATAACGATATATGTATAGGATTTTGTCAGAAACCAAAAACATATTTATGCCAGTAAAGTTGTATGTTTTTTATTTGCTCAAATACCATATAATATAGCGAAACAAATGTAAAAATGATTTATAATAGAATTGCGGCATTGAAATCTTCGTAGGGTTTAGGTATTTGAAACTCGTTACTCGTGAGTTTTTGGATCTTTTTACTATTTTTTTATCCCGTTTATTAAAAATCACTTTTAGATCTTGCTAACGTCAATTTTAATTTGTTACTATGTTTTATATTTTCCGATTTTCCGCAAAAGGGATTTCGAATATGTACGAATTTTGTAATCGTTTTCAAAATCCCACTCTAAATTCGGAGTTTCGTTCAAATCAAATGAAATTTAGACATTTTTATTCGCCATATTGAATAGGCCATTTTGAATATATATTTTTTAAATTTATTTATTTAACGTCGATTTTTGTGAATAAATACAGAGCTGTCTCCACAATATCAGATAGCCGAGACTATAGGAATCGATCCAGGGACAAATGTTGGGCTATTTTATTATTTATACAGTCTTAATAGGAAATTGGTTCAAAATTTTGAAAAAACAATTACTTTTCATATATATACATTTCCTGTTTTGAGGTTAGGTCGGTAACTGTTCAACTTCGGAATCCCCTTAAGCTTATTACGAAGGCAGTATTGAGTCTTCGCTTAATTCATGACGTTTAATAAAAATGATATACGAAGGTTAATTATTACTTCTAAAGCATGTATACGCCCAAGAACAAAGTAATTTAGAGGCTCAAAGTTATAAAAGTTTTGCATATAACACATTCTTATAAATTAAATAATAAATGAAAAAAAAATCAAGATTAAATATTTAGTATATTATGTTATAATTCTTCCTTATATAAAATAGCCGAATTCGCTGTAATAAATTTTGTAGGGTATCTCCTATAAGAACTGGCAATGTCGTATAATTAAAAACCACTCTAATATTAAGTATATATACGTGAACGCAATTAGGCAGCATTTAGCGAGACACATAAAAAGAAATAAATGACAGTCGATTTGAAAATTTATAATAAATTCAATATTTTTCGAAACTGCTTTTATCACAGTGTCTTTTAATAAGTAAACATATTTTATTTCTGGTCGCCTTGAAACGAAAGCTGTAAAATGAATGATCGATTTTGTGTCTTCGGCCATCAAGTGACAAACTATACTATCGAATCATATTATATTTAGCAAATGATAATATAATGTACAGGGGACCTAAATTTTGATACGAATTCATCATATAAATTTGTAACACAAATGTTGGTTGAAACTTGTTTCGACGTAATATGGAACTCGAATGTAAAGAATTTTAAATTGGCAAATTGAGGCGTTCGGAAGCCGTATAGGAGCAATTGCCGCGCCGGAAACCGCGACTGTAGATTCTGGGCCACCCTGTATATTATTCAGTGGCAATTATATTAGAATAGTTTTAAAAATAGACATTCGAATTAACGGCTCAATTGATTTCGATTCGAAGTTAGCAAGGTGCGACAAATATCAATTCTATATTTGTTTCGACGTGATGAAAAAATTTACACGATTTAAAATAAGAATTTTCTTTTCTTTTTCAGGTGACAATGGTTTTTCCGATAATATTTTTTATAATTTGCGCATTCCTGGTTACATTGCCGTGTATCGATTCCCCATACGTGGTTGGTACGGCGTTACTATTTATTTCATGCGGCGTCCCAGTCTACTGGATATTCATTTCTTGGTCGCAGAAACCGAAATGGCTGAAAAATGCCTCAAGTAAGTTGCTTTTCTTTTCATTGAAAGGTATAACGAACAGCTCAAGGCGCTTGGGAGTAAAGCGCAGCTTTTGCGCGCCATCTACTGGCGATGCATTCGCAATATTAATTGTTTTAACCACAAATCATAACCGAAAAACTATTAAAAAAATTATTGGAATAAAAATTTAGGAAAAAATTATTGTCGAATTAAAATATACTTATATACAAATGAATTGACGTGATTTCAGGGGAATTCAATTTGGCATGCGCAAAGATCTTCATGTGCGTCCAAGAGGATAAAACGGAGTGAATCGTAATTAGCCACTGGGTCAATTAACTAATTCGACGGCAAGTGCCGCAGTACTGATGATAATTAGTAGCGAAAATCGCGAAACACGTAATACTTATCTTCTCGAAGCAATTCAAGAAGCAATTGCCAAAATGTGCCGAGGGCGCGATGGTAGTCGACGCCATTTAGTTTCCTAAATATGTGCGTGTAACAAACAAATAATGTATCCAATTATTAGCGCGAATACGTTCCAGATGCACAGTGGAACAAGTAAAATATTTTTCTTATACGAACACTTTGAATACTGTACATATATAGATGAAAGAAAAATGAGATCATTTATGTAATCAATTTGAAAAATTGTCAATTCGTTTCAATCATGAAATGCCTTGAAGATCCAGTAATTTGACAGATATAATTCCTGTCAGTGATCCATAGATCGCGATTTACTCTCTCATTTGGTCTAGAAACGCATCTGTACAGATTTTGTCGAAATTGAGATCTGATTTGATCTAATCTAATTTAATAGAAGTTATTGTTTATTGAAAATAAAGAAAAACTTTATACATATTAAACTCGTGTTTTAGTTAATTTTTTTTTCTCTCTCCTTTGGCATTCGCTTTTACCAAAAAATATATATTTCTTTCGTATAGAAAAATATGGTAATTGTCTCACTGTATATCGTCCCTTATCGCGTTTTTATATACGTGTAAGATTGTAAAGAACGAACGAGTCGAGAACCTGCGTCGTATTTATTAATATATATGTATATACACTGCAAAAAGAAATACTTAAATTCAGCCAAGAAATGCGACTGACATTTTAAGACGTAATGATTTTAATTATTTCTTTTTACAGTGTATAATCACGCAATTGTATATTTATTACAGCGAACATGTATAACAATTGAAACGGACCAACAGATAATGGAGTAATATGAGGATTTTATATATTATGTTTTGTGAAAATGTACAAGCTAATTATTATAATTACTTTCTGCCCTAATGTAATTTAGACGTTAGATAATTAACGACAATTATCGACTTTAGAATTCTTTTATTTTTCTTTTGTATACATATATACACAAACACGTTTCAAGAGGTGAACGTTTCTTCATATAATAAAGGGATAATTACAGTGTAGGATATAATTATATAGCATAATAGGTTTGAAATTATGTTTATTTTTCTGTCTTTTAGCTCATAATTGTGATCCTCTTAATCGCTATTACAAAGTTACAAAATATCATTCAAGGAATCAAGTATACAATATAGAATTATACAATTATACAATTTTATAAAATCTTACATTAAAATATTGTAGTGAGAAAAGTCTTTTTTTTTATCAAAATATTGATAAACATATGTCTGGTATAGCCCCGATTTTTCAAGTCTGATGTTTATGTGATTTTTTATTATTTTTAATAAAATCATCTTCCATGTGTAACCTTTTCGTTTTGTTGCTGTAAATATATGTTTACATTGTCGAAATCAAATTGATGTCCTATATGTATCGTTAAACCTGTGTATTCTTCTTCTTCTTCTTCAAGAACATTACGTTTATGTTCATAAATTTTTTATATATTTTTTTTCTATCATTGAAAGTAACAGTTACGTAGTTGTTGCGTAATTGTTGCATAATTATCAAAATAGTGCTCGATGATGGGTTATATCATGTTAAGTACTTTTTAATCTTACTGATAGCTTGATATACATATACTTACGGGTAACTGACAGTTTTTGTACATTCCTGTGTATATGTTTATATCGTAAATGTATCACGTATACATTTTTGGTATACTCATTGTTGGATCTATTATTATGCCTTTATTATATGAAGAAAAGTTAACATTTTTAATAAGGAAATATAGGGAAACCTATCATCTGATAGATTAAATTTAAGACATGATCCGCAATCATTTTTTTAGTAGAAATATTACATCAATATATTCAAAACCGGGCAATAAATGAGTAAATAAATAAACACTGTCAATACAAATTTTACACAGTAAAACCCGTATAATCATGAATTTTACATTCCGTCTAGTCTCTCGCGAACATTCCCTAGTCCATCAATCACACGATTAATATACAGTTTGATACAAGAACCTTGTAATAGTATATATATAGCAAATATGTTTAGTATACGAATATCGATGGAAATTTTTCTGACAAATGTACAAAATGTGATTAGGAAACTTTTGTAATTCTACATATATAGAAGTATTATGTATACGCTTATTGGTGCCAACGAAAGCATAATAATTTTATTACGTCGAATAATGTTTGTTAAAACGAAAGCATCGCATCAAAAGTTGGAAATATCGTTTTTCATCGCTGAAAGCAATTAATTGTTGATTCATTATAGGATTTCTAGTGTTTTTGTACAATTTTGTATGCTATTTTTAGGACGCTAAATCGATATTTACTTAATTCGAGTTACGCATCGAGTTATGAATTGAGTTTAAACAACAAAAAAAAAACGATAAAATGTAAATTCTATGCTGACATTATAGAAAGAATTCAGAAAGAATTCATACGAATCCGATATAGAAATGAATAACAAATTCACATGGAAATATCTGAGATAAATTGCAAATACAACTTATAATGGACCATATACGTATAAGTAGCGAATTTAAAAAAAAAATGAAAATAAAATATATGACTCCATTTTTAAAAGACTTAACACGAATTGAAAGGGATATATAAATCATATATAAGAACCTTCGAAAAAACACATAATTATTATTATTCAATTTTGTTAAATTGTTTTTTTTTTAATATTATTTTATTATAATATATTATTTTCATTTTAAATGTCATTGAAAGAATTGATGATGAATATTAAAATTTGATTCCATTAAATTCGATATTTTATTTTCAAGCAATGGAAATAGAGTATAATATCTTTTTTAATTCCTTTGAATTATATTTAAAACAATTCAATTCAATTTTTATTATTTTCAATTCTTTTTCGTTATATATGAAGAATTGAAACAATATAAATGAATTCCTTTTTTTCTGGATTTTAAGAGAAAATGAGATTTTCCTTCAATTCCATCCAAAGTCACGAATTCAGTAGAATTATTAACTTTCTTAATTATTCAAATATCTTTAATTTCATTTTTGAAAAATATTACTTTGTATTAAATGTTTTAATGCTATTTTACTTAATGAGATTTCTATTTTAAATCCATTCAATTCCATTAAATCAAAATACGGAATAAAATGATTTTTCTGTTTTGATTCCTTTTCATTTACCAAAAGAAAATGAAAATGATTACTAAAATTTGATTCCATTTTATTCGTTATTTTTAACGTAATTCGATTGATTTCAATGAAATGGAACTGGAATATTCTGTTTTAATTCCCTTGAGTTTTATTTAAAAAAAAAAAATTGAATATAATCTTTATTCTTTTCAATTCCTTTTCGTTTTATAAAAAAAAAAAAAAAGACACGAATTCAATACAATTGAATTATTGTTTTGAATAATGGATATTGTATGGAATTTAATATATCCATTTCAATTACGTTGAATATTATTCAAATTAGGAAATCGAAGGACGAATTGCATTTTCAATCCTTTTTTTACATTTTGTGCGGATTTATCATTTTATATCATTATTTTGCATTATACCTATACATTTTCATGTGGGCTCTTATGAAAAATGTCAGCAAGTTCAACATCGTTTAGATGCTTAACGATACGCATATTGAAACCAGTACATGTCAATTTTCACACTTGTAAGCAATCGACGATGTATTTATATATATATATATATATATATAAAATATCCTTTATAAGGATTTGAAATGGTATCGAAATACATAAGCAATAATTATACGCATATAATTGCGCATGTAAGCGAATGTAAACTTTAAGTTTTAAGCGAATATTTATTTGTATAAAATATATAGTGTTAAAAATTCTAATATTTATACGACGGGAATAAAATACTCTGGAAAACCGCGCGGTATATAGTTTATGTTTATGAATAAATGAGCGAATGTAACAATCTATATTTACCGCAAATGAATATTCCGTCATTTTAATGCCAGCTTTATTACTTTCCATCAGCATTGATATCATACTGATGCAATGTCTAAATGGACTTCATAACAATGAGTAATTAAAAATCTAAATTTTTAGTAAATATTGATTTGTTCGCTGTATTAATCTTATTTATTATTATTATTCTTCATAACAATATCATTGCATGTTTTACGAAAAATATGCAGCTACGGGAAATTTAATCAAATTCATCCAACTAAAAAATACGAAGATTTGGAAGTTACAATATGGGCATAATATATTTTGTTTTGTATATAATTATTAGTAGTTTGTTAATAAATATACTGACATCAATAACAATGACAGGACTAACATATTTCTTGACGACTCCCCCCCGCCCCACCCCTCAAATCCACACATCATTTTAAAAGTAAGCCCTGAATTATTTCAGATTGTTGTCAAATAAGTAAATAAATAAGTAAAATCTTATCAAAAATAACGCACCATCGAATTTCGAAAATCTTTGTAAAAGTTTTCTGCATAAAATAAAAAATTCTCCGAATTTTATTAGAAAATGATAATGTTGAGTTCAGATGTCGCCATTATTGTGCAAAATTTTCTTTTCTTTGCCGGTTTCATGATCTGAAACACAATAATTCTATATTTTGATCAATTCCTTGATCACGAACTATATGTGTGTATATATATATATATCCGTTAGTCGTCATAAAAAAAAATGTACACTGAAACATTTTCATTTAAAATTGTCTACTCATTTACACCTCGGTATTTAAAAACTTTCCATTTGTTTAAAAAAAAAAAGTATTAGTGACAACAATACATATATATATATATCTATGAACATATAATTTTTCCAAGTTTACAACAAAAAAAACGAAAACAAAAATAATCGTATAAGTAATTATAGACTACATATTATTAATTATAGATCAAAGAAATATATATATATATATATATACGATATTGTATCTGAATCTGATATACGTTCATATATCTTATCAAAACGTTATAAATGCGTTATAAAACAGCTATATAAGTCGACAGCGAACGGATCATTCGGTCTCAGGCAGCGATTCGAATAGGAACAACGCGACGACTTCTCTTATATATCTATATATCAGTATATACATATATTTCTACTGCAAACACATACATAATTCGCGCGCAAACCGTGAATCGTGAATCCAAGTGATTTCAAGTGATTTTTGATTAAAATTTTTCGACAATTGTATACATTTGCAAAAATGTCTCAACCATCTGTGAGCAAATATTTTACATCGAGAAAGCGGGCAGCTACTGATGATATCAGAAATAAGGCCAAG
>JAPYZR010005184.1:0-11148 GCA_030522945.1 Trichopria nigra
ATTTAATAAATATGATTTACATTCATTGGACAAAATTGACGAAAAAAATGTTTGGGAAGCTCAGTTGACGCTGGAGTCTGTCGAGAACTACCTTAAGTATAAGGAAATACAATGGCTCGTAATTTATTGCTGCTATATCAATAGTAATCGTTGTAAATTTTAATTTTCACTTAGAGTTTTATATCTAAAAACTAAGAAATAAGAAGCAGGTGATAATATAGAGCAAAGGTGTTACACAATCTGTCATTTGTTATTAGTAAAAAATGCATATCTCTAGCAAATATCTCATTCAATTTTAAACCAATTTCACCGATTGCCTTTAATGTTGTTACACAAGTAGGTGTACATCGATTATTTATATATAATTTTTAATTTACTTTAGGGAGAAGGCTTGCGAAATGAGATTATATATCAACAGCAATGATTCAAAAGTCCTTTAAAGCAGGAGAGACGGAAAAATGCAGTTCATTAATGAAATTAACAAATGAATTCTATACTATTTAAAGTTTCATCGTTACATATATACGTATTATGTACATATATACATCGTTACATATATGTGTATTGGGAGTACATCATTTCTGCTCCATGATGGCTTAAGGGAGATAGCGAAAAATAAGGTAATCTCGTTTTCGCGAGTCTCTACTTCTATATATACTGCAAAGCACCATTAAAAGTTGCTCAAGCCGGAAATAAAGTTGCTAGTTTTGAATGCGTAGTAGGAGAGTGTTTCACATACAAAGCGCATAGCTGCGAGTATATGGTACTAATCTAATGCCTCAACGATGAACAGTCGGCTCGATTCTTCGAAATCACGTCATTGGCAAAGAGTTGCCTTTAAATTTTAAATAAACTTAAATAAGGATGTTAAAACGAACACTGTTATACAATATATTGGATATTTTCATTTTAGTGCGGTCGTTGATATTAATTCACATTTGATGGTATACGTTTCAATTATTTAATTTAAATATTCTCTATGCTTTTTATTGAATAATTAATAATAATTACTTCAAATATATATATATTATAAAGAATGTTTTTAATTTTTAGTGACACTTTTTACAACTAGTATGATAAACGTAAAACGTAAACCAGATGACTCGCTTAATACGCCTAAAATGCCTAAAATTATGAGTATGCAATCATTTATTATTGTCATAGACATCAAAGTCCGTGGAACGAATTTTCATCCGATATTATTTTCTTAAGTAAAGAAAAACTAAAATGCAGTGTAGGTGAAAGACTCTTCACTTTTTATGCAAATTAAATATCTATATAACTTAAAGTTCTGTTTAAAAAGTTGGTAGCAATTCAACCTACTTGTATATTGTTGAAATTGAATTTTTAAGTTATAACCGTAACTTTTAGAAATTGTGTCTCGTTTCAGAAGAACGAATGTTTGAATATATTGCAACCATAGCAATAACTGGAGATTACAAAAATTGGAATATGGATGATCATATATATTTTATGCAGAATTGTTAATGCGGTTATCGTAATGTGCAAGTTTCTGAATTGTTGAAGCTATAGTCACATATATGTAGAGCTGTGGATTTAAGATAACGTTTCTTGACTATATATATATATTGTATTTGAAGTACTGTCTAAATTATAAATTTAATCGAGTAGAGGTTTTAATATTTTATAGACTAGAATAATATTCAAATAAAACACAATTATTAAGAACTTATCAAAGTTTATTCAATCCACGTGTAAATAGTTAATAATCATATATGAAGGATGTTATCGTACTTTTCTCCTTTTTTTGTATTTTTTTTTTCGTTTATTATTGTAAACATGATTATACACTAACAATTGAAGAAATTTTGAAGACAAAAACTTTATAGAATATATAATTTTTTATGTTATAAAAGAATATCTTGTTACGACATTCATAAAGAATAAAACGTTGTAGAATGAACAAAATTATTAAAAGACTATATTATTCTAAAATTCACAATATTATTTTTTATTATAAAGAATGTAATTTCCGGCTTCACATAAAAAAAAGAAAAAAAAATGGGCGATCATGTTGATAAATAGGTCATTATGAATTGGAACTTAACAAATGTTTTGTAACTTGCCATATATGTATACAGCCAACAACAAACAAAATAATTTTCTTTCTAAATGATTTACACTTCAGTAAATGTCATTTGAACGAAGAATATGCAAGTAGTTGATAACGTCGCAACTACGCGACTTTGTATAAATTGTTCGTTTAACACTTTAATACATCCAAGTAACAATTTATAAAATAATTCCATTTAACGTATAGAGAAGTAAAGATGAGTTTATTAGTCGGACATAAACATAAAAGAACACGATTAGTCCTAGAATTAAAAGCTCTAACGATCTATTGCTGGCAAAAAAGAGCCGTGATTTCCCGTGTCTGCATTACAGAAAATAACCAAGTCCTTCGGGAAATGTAATGATGGATGTTGGTGATTGAAAGATAATAAATACGAAATCTTTTATGATTTATGTAGTACGGTTGTACCAATCAAATCAAAATGTAGATAATTTCAATTAAAAAAAAAAAAAAAAAAAAGAATTGTATTATCAAACGCCGCTTTAATGTTACTTTCAGTAGTATGACAAGAAATAAGTAGAAAAAGTTGGAGCGACTCGGAAAAAGTGTATAACCGAAATAAAACACGTTTCAGTCGCTTTATTATCATATATACCATATATAAATATTGCAATAAATAATATTCATTTTTTATTTAAAAATGGTAAGAAAACTATATTAATTTTATCAAATTGCTATACACATATATAAAATATCAAAATCCTAATTAATGATTTTGAATACCCATTATCAATGATAGACGGGCGTTTGCTTTCTATACCTGTATATAAAGTTCGCGTAAAGTACTTACGTAAGTAGATGCTCTGAAAATACGCATATTTAATGATGTAATTGTAAACGTGCTAAAACGTTTTACGACTGGTTTACCGCGCTAATGAATGAAAGTATTATTCAACGAAATGGAGCGTAAAAGTAAAAACCCAATAACAAGTAAATCATATTATTCACTTCGTGACATGTCGAAATGTACATTAGAAATGTTTTTTGAATAAAATGAATTTGGACGTGTTATCGCAATTAAATAAATTGGATAATCGGATTCGAGCGGCAAACATAACAATGGGACCGCAGTCGTATTGTTCGACGACGATAAGGCCATTTTTCGGAAACCGCCGATTATTATAAGTTTAAAAGAGACTCGAGAGAATCGTCACCATAACAAGGAAGTGAGTAGTTCACAAAAATAATCAACATTGCGAAACGCGCGTGTTTCGTTTCGTTGTCCTTGTATCAGGCAGCGTGTCCACTTGCTTTGTTATCAACGCTGATAAGAAATCTGTTCAATTGCAGTTGTCCCACAAAACCGACCTTGGATATCGTACGCGATAATCCACGTTAAAACGTGACTTTTATTCATGGGACACTTATATAGATTACGTTTTTGTTTACGACGGATGCGAGTTTTGTTTATTATCGCGTATATGTATATGTCACTGTTTGCATTCTTAGTTTATTTCTTCAATGTTTCACAAAACTTTGGTTTTTTTCATAACTCTTCAAGACGACTATATTTACATAATCTTCATTATGTAAACCGAGTCATTCAATTGTTAAGTGCAGGTATTATTTTCAACAATTTTAAAATCAAGAAATTCATTCATATAAATTGTGTAGTCTTATACATTACGAGCGTATAACAATTTTTTAAAAGTTTGTTTACACTTTATTAAGTATTTATATACGTATTTAAACGTAAAGTTATATCATAAGAATAATTCGATTTCAGACGACTTTGAATCTCATGGATAACAATTCTGTTTATGGTAGTCGGAACAAAAAACACAAGAATTGGATTCATACACGTAGAAATCATGAATAGATGACGTAGAACTCCAAAAATTATTTAATTTATATTTTTATATAATTGAATTGTTTAGAAATATTTCTAAATACACTGTAGAATTTCATTATAAAATATATGAAATGCGCGAATAAAATTGATAAAATTGACGCATCGGACACTTTAATGAATTTATATAAGGGATTAAAAAAAAAAAAGAAAAAAACAAACAATAAGTTATAGGTAATAATTTAAGCGATTATCATATAGATAAGAAAATTCGACATTTCTACTATTTTACCTTGCCATTTTCACGCTTCCTGTCTCTGTCGAGCTCTATCTCGTCCTTCGCTTGTAAGAGCGCACTTTTCCTTCTTGGGCCATTCATAATGTTAAAGATCCATCCAGTCACGTGACGTACGTAAACAAAAACTTCATTGATCCGTATATCGCGTAGGAAACAGCCAGATTCGTCGACGACATGCTTAATCCAAAGGGGCGTTACCGTTTTTCTTCGCGAACGAAAAAGTCGATAACGATCGATATCGATCGATTTTGATGCGCCGTCGATCACCGCAGACAAGGCTATTTACCGCTCGGATCCAGGTCAGGGTCGACCTGAACAAGAGGATCGTAATAATAACAAGGAGCCGTAAGAGGAAGAACGGAAGGAGGCGATCGTCCATCCGCGGCCGAGAACGCGTGGCGGGCAACTGTTCGGTCGGCAATGTCGTCTCATTGTTTTTAAAGTGGGACCAACCTCGCGCTCGAGCGCATACAAACTGCATGCATGATGACTGTAGTGAGGCTTGGGCGGGAACACCTGTGAACTCGGCAGCCCGCACCTGCTATACGCGATGCCTTTTCAACGCGACTACTTACTATAAGTATATATAAGTACATATTAATGTTCGCCACCATTCAGATTAAGTACGATTTTTTATCTTGGCCGGTGTTAGGTGATACGCTGACGCGATTGTAATCGAAATCGCGGGAATGCGAGCAACTCAGAAATGCAAAAGATACGCGACAGTTACGAGTGGGAATAATCGTCTTTTAATTTTATAATTATACGCAAAATCGTATGTATATAATATATACCCTGTCATTTATATTTATTTTATATACTTTTTCAAATGAAATGTTGAATTGCGCATGCGCGAATCATTCTATAGGTGTAAAGTAATAGTTACCCGAAAAGACCTTGGATCTCAGATTTCAGTTTAACGCGCGATGTTATTTTTTTTATTTCCGAAGGATTTATTATTCTAAATATAGAGTCTCTGTGATATTTTAAATAAGATGCTAATGGCTGCCTGTAGGGAATTTGCATGGTCATTGATACAGTTTTTAAACTTTACGTGACAATAGTTTTTTTTTTTTTTTGTTTTTTCAGGTTGAAGCTGCAATAACCTCGTGACAAAATCAAGCCGATAACTTTCATTTTCATATTTCCTATACATAGTCAAGTGAACATTTTTGTTATTCCTATTACTTCATAACCATTAATGGAGCCTGAATCCCCATTCCTTAATCAGGCCCGTACTCAAGGCATTTTAACAATAATGAAACGAAATGAATCTTACTTGGACTCATTTGGGCAAGGAGCGAGATTAAATTTTATGCAATTCTGTGCGCAAAGTATGACTTTGCGCATTAAATTTCGATGAGCAAAGTAAATATTACCGCACTAGTGTGAGAGGTGCGCGCAAAGTAAATTTTACCGCACTAGTGCACAAAGTCACCCTTTGCGCTCAGAATTGCATAAAATATCGTAATAAGCAACTTGTGCGCAACTTTACAAGTAAAGTTAACTTTGCGCACTTGTTGCGTAATATACTATTAAACTGGTCTCTTTAAAATTGAGAATCTGAACATACGTAGATTTGATTTACTCTCTTTGTGGCGTTTATTTATTACGACTAATTTTAATTCCATAAAAGCCTGTAAAATCCAACCGACAGAATCCAAAGCCAGAATGCCATAATTAGTGAAAGTAAATTTTTTTTATAGTATAGTATGGTATAATATAGTATAGTATAGTTTAGTGTAAATACGTCCACTTACGTGCATATCTGCATTTGAATCCACGAATAATGTTTATAAATAAAAATCTATATGCTTTCCAACACATTTAAATGTAAAAATTATGTTATCAAATTAAATTACATACATTTTAATACATCTTTATTCAAAATTGAACAATTTTAATTCTATCTCAGCAAACGATAAAGCATTAAAAAGAAAATTTAAATTCTTCAAATTCAGGTTCTCGATCAGAAGTATTGAAACGTACTAAAAAGAATTAAGAATGTGAATCTTGTTCTAATTCTATATTACTTTTTATTATAGAAAATAACAATTTCTATTCGTCACAGAGAATTGGTATGAATAATAAAGGCATTCATAATCTTTTCCTTTTTAAATGAATCCAAAGAAATTAAGAATAGAGAAAGAAACCAAACTCTGAATGCCAAATCTGAAATTCCATTCCAGTCTATCATCGTTTGCTGGGGTTGGTTTTATTAATCTTCGATATTAATCCAATAAACGATGTTTTTTTGTTATTTTGAATTCAAAAGTATTAAAAAAAAATTTTGATATTATTTAATTCATAAATATTATTTCTGATGGATTTATGCGTATTAATAAATAAATCCGTTTTGTTATATAAGTGAATTCGTGTTTTGATAACCTAATTCATTTCAATATACATTCTCGTTTGCTGGATCTTTACTAATGTTGTATGATAAACAATAAGCTTTGCAGGAAATATGATGCAATTTATGTATAGTTTAATTTTTTCTTTATAATTGCTAATTTACACTATACTATGGTTGTCTTCGTCAATTTCTCGTTTCCATCGTCCTTCAGTTTTCATTTCATAATAACACGCAAGTGCAGTGCAATTATGTGACGTAACAACACCATGTAATGAAAAATCTAACCATCCAGATGCAAAGTTTTTTGATATTGTAATCGAGACAATGTGAGGATGCAAATACGGATTCTAACATAGTGATTGACACAAGATAAAACAAATGTGGTACCTGTTGAAAAATCTAAAAATTTCTCTGTATCAAATTTTGCACAATGTTAAAACCTTGCTGAATTTCTTGAATAATTTAATCATTGAATACGATTTCGTTGATAATCCTGATTAGAGGTTCATGAAGCGTTATATACATATAAAGATTTTTTGTTTTAAATATAATTTCGTATAAATGCCTGTAGAAATGATATAAAAGTACTATGCCATAAGAACATCTTGCAATCCTCTCTCACTCGAGAGGGTTTACATGTTAAACATCAACAAATGTTATAATAATAATGATATTCAAAATTGACCATTGTTTAAAAAAAATAATTTAAAAATTTAAAAGAGTATGACATAATAATTCGTTTAACATGGTCCTTGGTGCTGATATAAATTATCAAATTCTTATCTATGTATTTTTCTTTATTCCAGAAAGCTATATATATACGACTAATATATATTATAACGAAAATCTGTCTGTCCTCGACAATTCATCTGTACTATCACCATCATGTGGATGAAGATTTACTGGTTGATAAAAAACAAAGCACTCGAATTATTGCTTTGTAGAAAATAACCTACATGGTAAACCCTCCTTATGGCGATATGCAATTAAAATTATAAGCATTATTAAAAATATAAAAGTTTGAATCTGGTAGAAGTACCTCATAGAGCGAATATGAGCAGACATACATTTTAATAAAATATTCATTATATAGAAATGCATTCGTTATATTTTTTTTTAAACCTAGTTTCATTTGCGAAAATAAAATAAACTGCTTAGCGATTTTCACGATGGATTCTGTTAGGATATGATAGTTTCGTATTTTCCAACTTTTAAGTGACTCCGGTGACCTTAAACCCCATTTCGATTATCTTCCTTTATTGCACTTTCTACACTTGCAATTTTATATTTCGATAAGAATTTACACTGGAAAAATTATAATCGAACTCAAGATACCTATTAGCGGTGATAACATTTACAATACCTTTATCTCTTGGAAATTATTAATCTCTTCTATCTTTAATATTAGTATTTCATTTTTTCAAATGTTTCAATTTAAAAATACTATTTTTATTTAAGATACTTATGTTTCATTACACAGATTGCATTATATGATTACTATCTCGTTTAAATGTTACAAAACTAATTATCTTAAAATTCTAAATCGACGATGCTAAAAACAGCACATACTAACACATATGCACACTCTCACGCAAGTATGCACGCACTCATATATATGCGTGTATATGTGTGTGTGTGCATGTACATGTGAAGAATGTATCACGTCTTCATTATTTATAAATATCTTTTCTAATTTATTAGCTTTGAAAATTTGTTCAATATATTATAAAGCTATTTTCAAGATAGCCTTCAGAATTGGATTCAGATGTCCAAGTTGTATAGGAAATTATACTAAAGTTCTGTTGTAGCGAGTTAGTTGTGTTGCATTAAGTTAAATTTGAATTAACAAAAGTGATTTAACTATGTAGAATCTGTTGGTATAGTATCTATATTATTAAAGTAAAATTTGACATCATTATTCATAACTCTTTTATGCGTAGCAAGTTTCTAAAATATATGGATATACAGTACAGTAATAAATGGCGTGACACCGTTTGTTGACTAAAATGTTACCCGTGGGTTATTTCCAATAGTACAAATTTATCATTATTATCAGCATCATCACACTTTATATAGAAGGTTGATTGACAATCATTAATTATTACTACAATAGTAATTGTCATCTGTTTTTTTTTAATGTTTACTCTACAATAGTCTATAAAAACTGGATATTTTTCATATTTTCGCTAATTTCAATTGTTTAGTATCGTGAACACTTTACACGCTTATATCGGAATCTGCTGTTATGAAAAGCTACGAAAATAAAGTTTTCTCATTAGATAGCGATTGTGTCAAATTTAAAATACCATTGACGCGAAAGCCGAAAACAGCTTACTGAGGAGATAAGCGTAGGAGTATAGGGCTCTCTCGACATAAATAGAGATTATGAAATTAGCGTGTTCCCTGAGAAAGGGCGAAATTGGAATATGGACCATTGTCCGTTCATTAGACGCCGCCTGCTAATTTTGTTCCTGCATTAGCGAGATTATATCCTCTGAGGGAAATAAAAAGTCTGCCAATGGCATTGCAATGTTAAGACAACATTGACGAACGTTCCGCAGGTATAGTAAACTTGTTGCTTTGAACAATCACAAAATTACTTGATTTTTGCAAATTATTTACAATTGCGTTTCGTAATGCACGATAATGCGACTTGCGAAGCTTCGTAATGACGCTTTAACTATAGTGGGCAGAAAATGATAATGTATACCGACTCGGACTTTACATTACATCCATTCGAGGAAAAATTGCCGAGGGAGAAATCACACATTAAATCTTCGATCGAGGCAGATATGATTATTTGATGAGATCTACAAACTTTTACCTTATTAAAAGAATTGATAACATAAAGCTAAAATGAAGCACAGTTATAATTTCTTAATAAACTTAGAATCAGAGATCCGTATCTTTATTCTCCTTCATCAAATGCTGGGAGAAACAGAAAGGCTATTATTAGATCGAATCATCTAATATTGCAGGAGTAAAAAGTTTCAAGTTCACCACTCAGATATTTTCGACTTTTTAAAATAAATCGAACTTATTTTTATGATATATTTATTAATGATATATTCAATTAATATTATTAATTTTAAATGTTCTAAACAGACGGCAATAGTTGAATAATAAAATTACACATTTTCTTTTCTATACTTGTAACTATAATGTGGTGGTCTTTCGTAGTAATATTCTAAACAACTGTTAGTGACAAATAAACACGTTTACTTCATATTAGATCACGTTTGTAATCGATTCATATTATTGAGCGAATTAAAGTGTACGTATTATTAATTCATAAACTGCCGAGAACCTTGGGAGTTTATCTATGAATAATAAATAAGTGTACGTATAGTTTACATAGGCACTAAAAGGGTATTTAAACCAAGTGAACTTTTTTCTACTTTATATATACGAGTATATACTTAACAGGAGAGGAACTTTTTACAAAGTGTTTTGTCTTACTTCTCATTACACTTTAAATATTAAAAAAAAAAATCTATCAGAAAAAAAAAATGATTTAAAATCACCAGATAAAATCTTATATGTATAAATTGAACTTAATTATTTTAATTAGATCACGAATCAATCGAAAAAGACAAGCTACTATAATTCTGTTAAAATTGCTTGCAATATGCGATTTTTATATCTAAGACAAACTGCATTTTAGTGTTGACAAAGAAATAAAGTAATTTCAGTGCTTTATGCGGTAGAAAAAAAATTATTAAAAATCATAGCAATTCCTTTGTAAATTCTTTCACAGTAGGTCTACTCGAAGGGATTAGCTGTATCTACATAAATTAATAAGTTTTTGCAAGTGACATGTAATTATGATTTCTGAAGATTTAATTACCTGTAAATAAAAACCTAGCCCTCTAGTGATATAAAAGCTGTTATCCCTGTCGTCAGTCTGTGTCGCGAATAGGCAGGCGGCTAAAATGGCCAGACAGGCTGCAATAGAAGAAAACACAAATTATTAAAATACTTAAAATAATATATACACGATAGTACATATAACAATATATATATAGTAAATATTGATAACATGAATAAATTATGTACGGAAAGATGTTGACTTTTTTTTTAAAGGCATTGTTATAATATTGGATAAATAAATAAGGTTTAGTAATTCATTAGACAATATTGACTAATTATGATAGTTAATTAGATTTTACTATACTTCTTCAATTAGTTGCAATCGCGCAATAATTAGTAAAGACTTAAAGCATTATTCTAATGCTTAAACTTTACGACGCTGAGTGAAAGATTAGCTATTGGCTATTTAGGCTGCATTGGCGAATTGCGTACTTCAACTTTCATCATTATTTATCTGGTGTGTATAGGTTTGATGAAAGTATAGTTAAACAATATGTATGCGTATAGGTATGCACGATGGAAGAAAACTTTCCTGAGTTAAATTTGCTAGTTGAGTTAGTTGGGCGGTATTCGTATAACTTATTAGTAACATTCATAAATAAATTATGCAAACAAAGAGAATAGGTTCCTAATGGAGGTTTTCATGGTGACTGATTATAAGTTTTATAATTTTTAAAAAATTGCTGACACGTAAAAAAAATGTGGTACAGAGCGTTGTAATGATTTCATCTTCAAATGTA
>JAPYZR010005185.1:0-11148 GCA_030522945.1 Trichopria nigra
GTGTCGCACTCATGCACGAGGCCACGCCGTCCGAAAGAGTCCATTTAAGTTGTCTTAAGGTTCCCCAATATTTTGATTTTCCCCGTCCTTTGATTTTTTTCCCCCCCGTTCCCTCTCGATTCCTATTGAGGCAAGTAGGCAAGCGCCGCTGAGACTACTAATCTCACTATAACTTTTGGAATCTCGAAGCCAAGGCATCGAGCAGTGAACAACAATTTTGAAACAGTTCTGCGAAGTTTTTTTTGTGCGAAGTTTTTTTTGTGCGAAGCCATCGGGTGTACTTACGAACTTGTCAAGCAAGATTTTCCGGCGAGATTATTGTACAGCGAACAGTAAGTGTACACTGCTATTGCGTCCCTTCCCTCCCTAACTAATTTTGGTTTTGAATATATAGTATTTTATTTTTTTTGTTGCGTTTCTTTTTTTTCTTTTTCCCCTCAATTTTTTTTAGTTACGGCACGGGTGGGCGTATCGTCCCCACCCGGTCACAATATATATGGCTAAAGCATAAAGAAATGCGTATTGAAAATCAGATATCGCACACCCTATTCGAAACTAATAATTTTAAGAATTATCTTGCTTATACCTGCGATAAAAGTGATAATTTCTCTATAGTTGTTTGCCGGATTTGAAATTATGGATGAATATATAGTGTAATATATTGTACTCAACATATACACAAACGCGCTTGGATGAATAAAAGTTAACGAATATTTGTAAGATTTATAAGAAATATCCCAGATAGAAATTAATCGTGATGATGGCATTCCGTTTTATTATTGCAAAGGCCCTACATTAGGAGAAAATCTCTCGATTCTGTATATCTAGATTTTGCCTAAAAAATTTATATAAATTTATTGATAGTGAAAGTTACCGTGAATTCTGTCTCGTTTAGAAATTGCTTTTGTCTAGAAAATACCAAATATCTCTATAACAAATTCTTTTTTACGTTAAAATAAAATAGTCCATTACAATAGTGACAATGATAAAAATAATGGCCGTGATAATGTTAATTATAATATTGATGATAATGATAGTAATGACAATACTTATTGTTTTAAAACCTGACACATTTTTTTTCTATTCTTCAAAACGCAATTTATTACATATAATCTTTCTGTAATACAACATATATTATATATGTATAATATCTTATCATCGATTGCTAGGCAGAAAAGGATAGGCCGCAACATTCGGAAATTATATTTTTATTGATAAAATCTAATTTTACAAAACTTAAAACATTTTCATGATATTCGTTATTTCATTACGGAAAAAATAAAATCTAAACGTGATAAACGACTTGCATCGATTATCGCCGGCTGTGATCGATCATCGCACAATCAAATAATTTCACGTAAAAAGGCTATAAGAAAGGAAACTGTCGACAACACGTACGTAAACAATTATAATAATTGAACACCTATTAAAGACAACAATTCAATCCATAATCAATAAAAAGAAAAAATAATATTGTATATATATATATATATACGCGCCTAAGCTAACAAAAATATATGTGTGAATATGGGTGCCCTCGCCCGCGCGAGCGCTCCTGTGTGTGTTTCTATTTGTACATACATATGTGTACGTATTTAAAATGCGATTTTATTCAGACACGTGCATACGCAAGTCCGACTTCGTATATCTATGTATATGAATCGATAATAACAAAAAAAAAAAAAAAAAACAATACGGAAAATTTAATGATACTGAGATTCACTTCGCTCGCTTATATTCGTCTTTCGTCCGTCTTATCTCGCGGCGAATATCTCGCGTACAGTTTATTGCGCGCCTATTCTGCTTCTCGACCGATCATTGGGCACTATATATACTATATATTAATTACATTAATTCGTTTCCCTGTCGCCGCCCTATATAGATCCCGCGTCAATTCGCTCTCGCTGTCGCTACGCACTTTGAAAATAGACAACTTCAGAGCGTATATTATCTGTACAACGCCGTTTCAGCCCCGAATCTCTCTATCGTTTAACCTTTACGAAAGACAATGAAACAGAATACGTCGAAGGTACGTCGTTTCTTCTTCCCTGTTTCGTTTTGTTCGAATCTCTATGAGAAATCGGAAGAGCACGCGTCTAGCTCGCGGTGTACGTATACATCGATGTTTTGTTTCTTGTTCTTTCTTTCTTTCTTTCTTTCTTTTCCCCCGTCTGATATGACTTTATGCCATACTATTACCGCGCGCAAGTACGAGTGCTCTCCTCTCTTTACGTATAGCTCGTAAGATCTAACTATTATGAAGGAGAATAATAATAATAATAATAATAATGATAATAATGATTTCCAAAAAAAAAAAAATATATATTAATCCATCGTTTTTATAAACTCAATGGCCGCGCAAAATTGAGTCCACCAGTACTGCTCTTCGCTCTCCAATCGATTGCCGTAAAAGCTGTCAACGTACTGAATTGTTGACAGCAGCGATGGCGGATTAGTCTGGAATCAAACATTACAAATGCATTATTTTTAGCATTTCTTCGTCAATTAAAGGACCATTTCGGCGCTACCGTTATTACTTAAATTATTGTCGTTTAAATGAGTCGAAACATTTTTCAAATTTTTTAACCCAAACTCCGAAAATTAGGTCTCCGATAATGAATTATAATTCGCACGATAAAGCCCTATATAATATTTAATATAGAATATAGATATAAAATATAAAATATTTTTCTCGAATTAATGTTTATTTTTGCAATTATTATTCGATTGATTTGCATTTACCTCTGCTTACGACTTTTGGTCTCGAGAATTGAGATTTTTACAAAAGTGGATGTTACTTTTACAAAAATCTACATCTTTTAAAATTCCTGTGTACTTTGCAACGTCGATTGATGCATAACATAAAAGATTTTGGTCTACAATCTTCCAAATGTTGAGAAACTAGCGCACCAAATGAAATTGTTTTGTCGAAATAGAATCTTTCGTGTTCCGGTAAAATTAATGAATTTTACTTTTCGTCTAAGAATTTAAGAGATTTGCATTATTCCATTTGTGCGAGAATTGCATCAACGGTCCCTTTAAAAAGTGGCTCGAGCTTAAGCGATTCCCATTTAGCATGCCTTTATCGACTCATCCGTAGGAAAATTTTTAAACCTGAATTGCATGCCAAAATGTATAAATTGAAAAAGTACGAAAATAACGACGGCCTGCTTACTTTGATAATGACGTAGACCAGCACAGGTATCAGATCATCAGCCGCCAGAGTCCCGCGCTCCGATGCCATCGAGAGTAAATTCATAATCGTCGTGGCACATCGGAAGACGCATTGGAGCTTGTCCTTCGGCGTCTTGTAAGCCGAGATTACAGCGAGCTCGGCTTGCGCCCATGGCCAGGGACATTCGTAGTGATATATCTTTGGAATGCGCAAATCCTTATGGTTCGGCGTCACGACCTTGGCCAATTTTTTTATGTGATCGTGAAGCAGCTGATCCCGATTAATGTCCCCGTCGCCGTTAGGGTAAAGTGCGTTATGATACACCCGGGCCATTACCGTACGCTCCACTACGGTTCTCGCCAATTCCAACTGGCTACTGCTAGCAGCTGAAAGCATAGAAATATATTTTAAGAAATGAAAGCGAACACATTTTCTTTCCTAGAATATAACTCGCACTGAGTGTATTCTTTCTTTCTATAACCATCGTTCCTTTCGGTTTGCATAGAATGCGTGGTTTACATCATTGTCAGCGGCAAACACGAAAAGTACGTAAGCAAATGATGAAACAGCCTAGACCATAAGAACGCAACATATGTACGAAAGGAAATTGCGCCATTCTCACCTTGCCAAATAGGATCGTTATCCATTTCATTATTTATCTTTCCCAGGAAGCTGTCGATTAAATCCTGCTTCTCATCGGCTAGCGTCAGCTTTTTGAATTCGTCGCAGCAGCTCAAAAGTTGCGACTCCCTTTTCTCCAAGAAGACCCTGACGCACACTGACACTAAATGGCTACTTACAGCATCGCGATCGCATTTAACTCGCTCTCCCAACCTTTCGAAAGCAAACAGAATAATTACATATATACATTCTTGAAAATGTATAAAAATGATGAAAGCATCTTGAAAAATATACTATTCATTGGGTTAACAAAAGTTAGAAGGCAAAAATGATGCTGGAACTTACCGATCTAAATGTGCCAAAGTCGACAATAGGCCTTGACGACACCTTATTAAATATGCTATGTACGGTGACCGTTTGAGATAATCGTCACCGAGCGACTTGAACAGCTTTCTGCATCCGTCGTCGTTGAATAACCTGACGCAACGAAGAGTCTCGTGAAGGTGTGCGATCAATGCTCGGTCTTGAAGATTAATGGCTTCGGCTAGCTGCAGCTGAAGAAAGGCAACCAATTCGTTCTCCTTCTGCATCCATGAATTTCTCTGCAGGCACAAATTTCACCAATCGTTGTAAACTTTTGTTATTTTTGTAAAAATTCGTTCGACTTTGCTTGATTTTATTGATTTTATTTACCTCAGAAATATTATTCCATGGAATATGCTGAAGGTCAGCGGTGCTAAGAACCATTCGAAGCTTCCTCTTGGCATCGGCGAAAGCGAACGACAGTTCCATATTGTTTGGATCTATGAAGAGCCGTTCGTCTTCCGCTTCCTTTATTCTTGATTGAGTACTCTCAACGGAGGCTGTGTCGCTGTTTACACTTGTCTTTCTTCGGTATTTCGCCAATATTTCATCGGTACTATCTTAAATGCAAGATCATTTTTAAAATTTAAACATATTTTTGAAATTTATAAACATATTTCTTACCACTATTTACACTACAGTTTGAAGTAGCATCCTGCGACATTATCCTGCGTATTCTGTGTCTGCCGTCGCCACCAGCTAAACTATCGGCTCCAGCGTCACGATCGTATCTGTTCATATCTTCTGTTCCTCTCAGCGATTTTACCCTGCGATTTTTTAACGACATTTTCAGCTTTCCGAAGAAACCTCGTTTCCCTTTTTGATCATCGTCGAGCATTTCCTTGTCACCGCGTTCGGCAGTCATATCGAAACTAATACTTTTAGGAATCGCCCCTGTAGAAATGCTTGGCTTGGAGCAGCTGGCATTTACGCTGTCCGTTACATCACTACTGTTATTCATGACTAACTGCGAAGTAGACACGTCTGATCCTTGATTGCTTTTCACCGGTGGCTCCGATCCACTACTGCTGCTGGACGTACAACTTGCTGTGCTCAACCTAACTACGACGTCTCCATTTCCCGTGTACCCCCCCAATTCCTATTAAAAAGATAGTAAAAAGAATGATATTAAAATTACAATTTACAATTTACCTGTATCAGTTGATCTCTACTTATAGAATATTATTAAATGATTTTTGTAACGCGAACCGCGTTTTTGCATACAAATTTTGTTTTAACGAGCAAAACATTAGTATTAATTACCATTTTTACATCTTCATTCGACAGTTTGTTATTCGTTAACGGGGATGTAGAAATGTGATTGGCCAATAATAGAGCCGGAGCAACTGCATCTGCACCAATGTGATTATTGCATGAAACTTGATGTTCGCCGCTGCTCTTTTCTCTATCGATTTGCAGTTTATCGATTAAATTGATCAGTTGATCGTCATTTTCGTTCTTTGCGTAGTCCGTATTATGTAGCCTATTAGCATTATTGTCAACATACTCCATGGTTCTCCTTTGATAATCCGATCTTGTACCACCGCGTCCACTTACGTTTGAAGAAGACGGTGACAGAGGCGTAGTTGGAGGAGAAGGCACGTTAACGACTGAACAAGACGAGTCTTCGGACGGTCGGAAAAATGCTCCGGAACCATCCGCAACTGAAGAATATAAAAATGTGCCATTACTTTCTTTACGTATTAAATACTTGAATAATTTGATTAATTTTACATTAAATATTGCAACTATCAAAAATAA
Organism: Trichopria nigra; assembly: GCA_030522945.1. Taxonomy (NCBI): domain Eukaryota; kingdom Metazoa; phylum Arthropoda; class Insecta; order Hymenoptera; family Diapriidae; genus Trichopria; species Trichopria nigra. The sequence goes on from JAPYZR010005185.1 coordinate 5,921, forward strand.
AAATAAGATATTCACCTGAATTCCCTGGAGGGGGAGTATCTTCTCCACCTTCAGCTTCTGGCTCTCCACGGCTTTCAATCTCTGATCTGGCAGTATCGTCAGATCTGAGGATCATAAATTATTCGATATTCATTTAATGAATTACAAATGTATAAATGAATAAAGAGAACTTACAAAAAAGATCTAGCGACACTGGCAGTATCGTCAGTATCTACTTCGGTCATTCTCTCCGAGTCACTGGCAAGAACATCGGTGCTCCAAGCTTCAGAGGCAGTTTCACTTACATCCAAATTAGCTTGAAGACGAGGTTCCGGAGGTAAGGTAGGAGGAGTCTGTACAGATGGCGGTGAAAACGGAAAGCGCTCCTGCTGTTCAACAAATTCATTATCGGATGCCAAAACATCCGTCGACCATGTGTCTGATACCAAAGAAACTGTTTCATCCCCTTGAAAAGCGCACGGAAATTTTAGTTATTTTAAGGTAAAAAAATGTTGCGTTTATTTTTATTATTTAAGGAAAGTGATATTTACTTGCGTTAAATCCCGTACCTTCAATGAGCTTCTTTATTTCAAACTTACAAAATTTATCATTTATTTCCGAGCGACTTTGTTGTTTCGTAGGTTTTACAGAAGAATTTATGTCATGCTGTTTTGAGTCTCCACCAGCGCGACTGTCATCGCCTTCAGTAATTTGTGACGATGGAGTGTCGCGGCCTGTAATTTTATAATAATAAATGTATAGTCTCCATCACATGTTCTTTTTTTTAAATTTATCATCTTGAAGCGATTATCAAGTAATATTGTTTCATTATATCTAACCGGAAATATTCGGCGTTCCTCGTCCAGAAACATTCGCTGATACCATGTCTGATAAATTATCATTTTGATCTTCCGTTTCCAGTTCCAATGATGAGGCCACACTGTGATTTGAAGCAGCTTCAGAGACAGCTTCTAAGTTATCTGATGTGATACCAATTGAGCCTTCGAATAACACTACATATAATAGAAAAGCGAATTAATTACTTTGTTAAATCGTTTCAAGTAAAGCTTACAATAAAAATTCACCTTCATCATGCGACAAAGAAAACCGGGTTCTCTTTTCCTGTGTTTCGAGTCTTTCACCACCATTACTTTTACCTTTTCCACTGTGCCCATTTGGTAATTCACCAGGAAGTATTATAGTCATAGGCCCAGAATTGATGTTCCTATCCATACAAAGAACCTTAAAATACGACAATTTTAATAAATATGCATTTAAACATTTTACAGAACATTTTACAGAAGGTAGGTAATAAATATGTTTACCTTTTGTTCACTCAAAAATCCCACGGATTCTCCGGTATCTGGACTGAATGGTATAACTAGAACATCTACGGGATTTTTGTCCGATGTATCCTCTTCTGGTCCAGAAGTGCCACCGTTTACATCATTGCCAGCATCTACCGAAGAGTTATGTCCAAAATTTCTAGATCCACGACCTCTAGATACTAAATTTAAATTTTTTTGATGATGTTAACTTGAACAACGTTATTTTACTTCAAATTAAATTTCACTAATAAACTTTTCACATTATGCATACTGAACAACATTGAATTTTTGGCAATGAATCTGAAAGTCTCATTCATGAAATCTATTCTTGTTATATGTTCTTAGAGAACATATATCATAATTTTTAGAGAAATTGATGATTAGTTTATCATCAGATCAAAAAGACCTATATATATATATAATCTTTAGTCATTAAAGCAGGGGATAATTCCGATTCCTTTATATATAATTTTTAATATATGTAATTTTTGAATGCATATTAATTAAATAACGAGAAAGCAAAAATGTATTCCCATTGGTAATTACTTAAAATTGAACCAAAATACTCATATCTGTACCTTTTCCTAAAAGGCCGCCTCTTTTGCCAGATGTTTCAGGAGATGGATTATTTGTTGTCTTGGTAGCATTGGGTGAGTAAGGAGGTAACTGTGCCAGCAATTCATTTAGCTGCTTCTGATCGTCACTGGTAGAAAGACATTCAGCATTATCAGTTGCCACGTTCACAGATTGCAATAATGTAACTAAATTATTTAATTCGCTCTCTGTAAAAAGTGCAGCTGACCGCGACAATCCTTGTAATTTACTTGCATCGATTACGCTAGGCTCCTCCTCCAGTTCTTCGATTGCTCCATCCAACATAACATCCAATATGGATGATACAGAGTCTTTTTCGAATCTCTTATAAAGATCTATAACTTTCGCGTCGATCGTCTGATATTTCATCAGCGACAACATTTGTAAGATTTGGCCAACTTGCATAAGATTAAATCTTGCCACATAACTAATTGGTGCATCTGTTATTCCGTATGGCTCAGGATTGACAATTGCCGGACAAATGAAGTAAGTAAAAACTAAATCTGTACATATTGCGTGGACTTCTTTTTGATCTATGTTCTTGCTTTTACTGAGCAAGCCAGCCATTTGCCGTACGAGCCAACAAACGCAAGTTGGGAAGCAGTGCATATTCTCTCTGATGCTGACAATAAACCGTTGCGTGATTCGCACTAAAGAATTTATCGTCCATAATCGGTATCGCTGCAGCTTTGCCTGGTAATCTGCTGTTCCTTCTTTTCCGAATTTCTTTAAGCGCTCACTCGGGGGAAATCTTATCGGTGCTTTGTCTGGATCAATGTCTAGGAACTTTTCATCTTCCATAAGCAATTGCATGATAGGACCATGCAATGCAGCTGTTAAAAACAGCTTTGCAGAGAAAAGACTCTCATGAAAGACCGAATAAAATCTTGAAAAAGCACAAGTTCCATGACGAAGCATGCGCCGAGGATTATCGGAAGGTACAATTTGAAGAAGCATCAAATGCCGCAACAACCTAAGGACTAAAATTTTATCTTCTGGTAGAAGGCAGCTGCCGTAAAGCCCACTCGCAAGAGATTGAATAATGCCTTGCATCATTTCTGGTAATACTTTGTCCCCTTCGACTAAACACAATGCAAGTAATTTTAGCGACGTTCTCAACATTGCAAGAAATTCGCCATAGGCCATACATGTCTTATATTGTAAATATTTAAACCCATCAATAAAGCAAGAGTTTTCTAAAATATTTGCTCGTTGGCAACAAGATGCAGGTGTACAATCTGGTCGAGAAACTATCAGACGGTTCAGATTGATCCTCTGTTGTGCTGTAACCCATGCTTGTTGGGCCAGATTGGTGCATAAATATATTACCTAGAACATTCAATAATTTCTATTCCTTACTGTGTTTATGCAATATTATATAAGTAGATATAAATATATATTACACAAGGATTTTTATATACATTTGTGACATCTTGTTTGGAGATACAGTACAAGGTTTATTGGTTTCGTAATTATTGCAAGATGAACAAAATTTATAAAAATTAAAAAAAAATGATGATTGAGATAAATACTAAAATTACGAATGTACAAACATTTTTTTTGTGTTTTATTTTCAGTACTTGTACGATATTACCTTTTCATTAAGGCTTTGCAGATTTTGCTGTTCAGAGTTGACAAATAATCGTTCTTGACGCAGATGGCCAGCTAATTCAATCATATCCCATTGGAGTGTCCCCAAGGATTCGATACTGTTTACTGATGAAGACATTTTTTATAGCACTAAAAATATAAAAGTACACGTGGTTAAAAGCTGATAATAAAGTTTTACACTATTTGCTCAATATTATTTCTAACATATTTTAATAATTGACAAGAAATTACGATAAAACAATAAAAAATGAAATGAGACCTAAATATCTTACCACTTTAGTGTAGATAATCGCAGGTAGATATCAATTTCAAGCTTTCAGCAAACAAATACAATTGTATCATCAAGCAAAAGTTTGCTCGATTTGCCTTTGTCACTGTAGAATGATTATCTCAGTAATGTAAATGCTACAGTTCTTAAGTTTGAAATAATCTCCAATATTTTTATATAACACAGGCATGCTTCGTATCAGGCTAAAATTGTTTGTTGGAGGCTAAACTGACGTTTAAACTTTTGTAAGTAAATCAAATGCTTTTCATTTCAATGATTTCATACAAAAAATTGGCGCTTCCTAATGTTCCAGTGGTCCTTGTAAACAACATAATAACAATAACTACAATCTTTCGTTTCAAGCAGGTATTTTAACTTTTACTTGTACACTAGTCCACTTTGTGTTCGTAAACCATTATGCTAACTACATTGCTCTACGGTGCTGTAAACAGCAAAGAGAAATTTCCTTTTTTAAAAGTAAAATATTCACCGATCACGAGAAAGTAGTGTTAGCAGCTAGGTCGAATGGACCGCTGAGCTGATGATGATTTAGCTCAGTGGTACTGAAATCATGATGATGGTCCCGTGATGCTTTTGCTATATACATCTACAAGCTTGAAAAAGTTGTCACAATGTATATATACCTACGCGAGCGTGTGAATGGAGTCAGCTGGTAATTGGTGTTCGATGACGCTTGTCACAGGATTTATGCAATTACGGTATATATACGCGTGTACATAACTCTAGAACCCACGAGGACAGATTTAAAGAATGAACGAAACTTTTTTCGTAGACGATCGCTGAAAAATCACGTCGCAAAATCATTCAGCTTCAATCTCCGCGAGAATGGACGAGAAGTCGTCATATCGCGAATCGGAGTTGAGTGCTTTCGACAATCACAGCAGAAACACACCCGCGAGAATGATTCCACTACTCGTGCACAGAACAAATCTGTGTATATATATACACAGTTTATGTCAAGTATAGCGTATAAAGCGTATATCTTTCACTCGTATCATTTACATATATCTCTGTCTATCTGTCTCTCTCTCTCTCTCTCTCTCTCTCTTGCTCTGTCAATCCTGCATAAACATGCGCTTACGTGCCCACACACTATCTTACACAATCGTTCCACCATATATATATATATATATATATAAATATGTGATATATGTCATGTGTGATCTGCAAACAATTTTGCTCTCTTTATTATTTTATCGCGCATGCATTTCATGCATATATGTAAACCTTTGTTTATTTAATTGCGCATGCAATATACATATCTAAACGAGAATATATATATATATATATATATACAGTAGTCCCCCCTTAAGAGGGTTCTAAAGTATAGTAGAACAGTTACCGACCGAGGTTATCAACAATAAAATTATAAATAAAAAGTGATTAAAACGTTTTTTCAAAATTTGGGCTTTGGAAGGGTGATTCTA
>JAPYZR010005186.1:0-13134 GCA_030522945.1 Trichopria nigra
ACCACTGTGTTATGCACGCTTTGTACCCTTTATACGCTGCTAAGATCTTGAGTTACTGGAGATAATTTTTTCAGCTGGCAAAATTGTAGTTTGAACTTTTTTTGTGACATTTGGAAATACATAACTATTATTTTATTTTTTATTTATTTAATATTTATTGATTGTAATATACAATTTACATACTTAATTGATACTGTACAACAGTTTTTTTATTATTAATATTATTATTATTATTATAACTTATTAATAAAAGTATTATTATTATGCGTCTCGCTTTATTAAATTATTTGTGAAATAAAATATTTTACGACCATTCACTGTAAAAAAAAAATAAGGATCAAGAAAAAGATTTGAATCCTTCTGATAATCTCTGTATCAAAAAAAAAACTTTCATTAATATTAATATTAAAAATTATGTACAAAGTAAAAATTTGGGATTACTATCGATATTATTATCGATTATGTTTGCGATATTGGGCGATACCGGCGGCGACTTTGGGCGACTTGAGCGCTCTCTACGTGTGAGTTTGCTCATCGACCATCTGGCAAGCCTGACTGACAGATATTTTCTATTCAATAAATCGATCGTATCTTTATACACAGGTCAGTACCATAAAAATCCATTCCTTCGTGATTTTCTTAAAATGTCATTGATATTTGTGCTTGCGAAGTTCCCGCAATTTTTTCCGGGGCGTGGCCTCATAATTCTATGACTATTGCAAACTATATGTATTTGAAAACCATACACACCGTTTTATGCTTATTGTTCTGACGCTGGCTCAACGCATCCACTTTTCCTTAATTGCCATATCGTACTGATAATAACTTTATACGTATCTTTCCGTAAAGTTGAATAGATCAAGTCATCAAGTTTATAATCTTTCTATTATTGTATATTTTGAGGTTAGAATCAAATGTATCAATGATTTCATATTTATTATGTGTATTCTTACTTCTTCGATTATTTTTTTCATCTTCAAAATTGATGGTATTTAAGTTTGTTGGTTGCATCAATTATGTACCCATTTTTATAATTCAATTCGCAGGTCAGACTGGTGGCAGTACTTCATCCACAAATGACACGTGAGCGACTAAAATAAAATCCTTCAGAAAGCTCATTTAATTAGAATGGAGAAAAGAGCGAGTGGTGAGCTTCTAAATATTGAGCCGAATAACTCAAAAAATGCAAGTTCAGACTCCCTCAATTCTGATAGCAAGAGTAGTTCCCTCAATTCCAAAATGGGACAAGAATCTGTAAGTGGACAAGTTGTAAACGTGAATTCAGTAATTAGTTTTTTTAAACTTATTGCAATTAATCACATCCTTCCTTTTTGTGGTCATGGGAACCGTTAGGAATGTTGGGAAAAAGCATCTCATTCAAAGAGTTTCTCAACAAGCTCAACATCTACAGATAACAATATTGTTTCCGCTTTAGAAATTAAAAAAGTGAACCAGGCTAAAGAAATTATGGTAAACACTATACAAATTGAATGCCAACTTGTTGTTTATGACATTTATAATTTGGAATGTATTTTTTAATTTGAAAAGTATTAAATTAAGTATGCACAATGATGTTTTTGATTGTACATTACATGTTTGGTTCTGTATAGCAGTAAAACATTACATTCTGTTCATTATTGTATAGTGTATGTATATGCCCAGATAGCAAAACAGCAGGTATGTCCGCTTTTTTCCGACAACACACCGGAAAATTGCCGAAAATATGCAGATTTCAGCAATTTGCCGGTCTGTTGTCGAAAAAAAGCGGACATACCTGCTGTTTTGCTATCTGGATGTATATGTGTATTTATAAACGTATATATATATATTTTTTCTCATTAAATTGAAAGTAACATGATATTTTAATTTTGAACAGACCATATCGGCAGGTGAAACAGGGCCACCACTTCTATCTGGTGAACGAGTGCAAGGAGTTGCCAGAGATGTCACATACCTTTGCCCATATTCGGTTCCAGCTCGCGGTGTCTTAAGTGTGACAAATTACAAACTGCATTTTCGCAGCATAGATCGTGAGACACCGTACATTGTGGAAATGCCCCTTGGAGTTGTGAGCAGAATCGAAAAAGTCGGCGGAGCCCTAAGTCGGGGAGAAAATTCTTATGGAATTGAAATCTTTTGCAAAGACATGCGAAACGTGAAATTCGCCCACAAACAAGAGAATCATTCCAGAAGAAATGTTTTTGAAAAACTACGACAACATTCCTTTCCACTTTCACATAATCTGCCTCTCTTTGCTTTTGAGTACTTGGAAAGCTTTCCAGAAAACGGATGGAATGTTTACGAACCTATTGCTGAATTGAAAAGAATGGTATGTTTCTTAAATGCTTAAGTGTATTTTGATGAGATATTGATGGAATAATTATTTTAGGGAATAAATAATGATATGTGGAAGATATCGAAGATCAACGATACATATTCATTGTGTGATAGCTACCCAGCAGTGTGGGCTGTACCAACTGCAGCAGCTGATGAAGATCTACAAGCTTCTGCAGCTTTTAGAAGTAGGGGTAGACTTCCAGTACTTTCGTGGATTCATCCTGAAAGTCAAGCAACCATCACTCGATGTGCACAACCCTTAGTTGGTGTTGGTGGTAAGAGGAGCAGAGAAGATGAAAGGTGAATATAATAGTCGTATGACAAAATGCCGTTTTAAATACAATAGACGCATGAATTTTAATTTTTTGAGAAATTATACTTTGGTAATGACTATATTTGCATTGTATTTTAAAAGGTATATCCAATTAATTATGGATGCTAATGCTCAGAGCCACAAACTCTTTATAATGGATGCAAGACCAATGGCAAATGCGATAGCAAATAAAGCCAAAGGAGGCGGGTTTGAAAGTGAAGATGCGTATCAAAATGTTGAAGTAGTTTTTCTCGACATTCATAATATTCACGTAATGCGGGAAAGTCTTAGAAAATTAAAAGGTGCGATGATAGAATTTGTCTTTATTATTATTGTTTTGAAAATTTGTAGCAATTTAATTATTGACAACTTAATCATTTTTTCAAGAATTATGCTTTCCTGCAATCGACGAAGCGAAATGGTTGTCAGGATTAGAGTCCACGATGTGGTTGAAACATATCAAAGGAATCCTGGCTGGAGCTGTCAAGATAGTTGATAAAGTAGAAATTCATAAGACTTCTGTGTTGGTCCACTGTTCCGACGGTTGGGACAGGACTGCTCAGGTATTTTTTTCATTGACGATTATTCAATAAATTAATCCTTATTACCAAAAATAAACAATAGATGAAAACCCTAATCATTTTTAGTGAAATATGTAATTATTGAATTGCTGTTTTGTACAGTTAACAGCATTGTCGATGTTATTATTGGATCCATATTATCGGACAATAAAAGGTTTTCAAGTCCTTATTGAAAAAGAGTGGCTGAGTTTTGGACACAAATTTCAGCAGGTAAATTATAGTTTGGAAAATGTCCATTGCAGTATTAGATATTTCAAATCAATATGTTCATTTTATTCTTTTTTTAGAGAATCGGCCATGGCGATGAGCACCATAGTGACGCTGATAGATCACCTGTGTTTGTACAATTCATGGATTGCGTCTGGCAAGTGAGCCTGCAAATTCCGAATGCATTTCAATTCAATGAACATTTTTTAATCACCATTTTGGACCACTTGTATTCTTGCAGATTTGGCACTTTCTTATGTAGCAGGTAAGAAAATAACAAATTTAATAATGTATTTATCTCACATGCAAATACAAGATGAAGTTTCTTATGAATTTCCTTTTACAAAGCGAGCGAGAAAGGATGTACGAGAGACTGAAAGAGAGAACAATATCCTTATGGTCGTATATCAATAGTCAATTAGCACTTTATCAAAATCCTTTGTATTGGGCTGGTCCAACTCAACAATTGGTTTTAATGCCAATACCAAGCATGAGGTACATTAAGCCCTGGAAATCTCTTTACTGTAGATGGAATCCTACCATGCGACAACAGGTATATAATTTAATATTTCGTAGTAAAATTTGAAGACTAATATAAAATATTTTAAAATTAAATTATTACATTTATCACGACTCAAAAGTGTACATACGTATAAACTATTAGACATCAACATATTGTGATCTTAAGAATGAACAGCTTCTTTAAAAAAATGCACAAATTAATAATTTCTTGAATATAAATGCAAAAAATTAAATATGTACATAAATAATTATTTATGCACATTTTCTCACCAAAATATTAGGAATTAACGCATAAACCGAAAGTGAAGTTTAATCTTAATTATCTGAGCTACCATGTCTGACTCATTAAGTGTATTTATAAATTGTTTTTTCAAGGATTGGTTAAATATATAGAATTATATATACAGCGCTGCATAAAAAAGTTTTCACTCGACTTTATTCTGTGCTACAAAGATTTTATTTTACATTAATGTAATGTAAATACGCAGTTGTAATAAAAAATTCTTGTACACTTGTTCCAGGACCCAGTGTATCAGCGGACGAGGGAACTTCTAGTCTTGAAAGAGCAGCTCAATAAGAAGCGTGATGAGTGTCGGCGAGAACAAGCTTCGCGTGCAAGTCGAACTCTCAACTCCGCACCACCTCGACTGCATTCGCCAGTGCATTCCTAGCCCGAGGATTGGCGACTTCTTCGCTCCTGTAGTTTTGTAAATGATCCTTAGTCAGTACAACACAAACTTGAATGAATTCGACTGAACCAGCAACAATGTGTACAAAGCGCTTATTAATAAAATTTTACGACAAGAAAAAGAAACCAGATGGCGGTTTTGGATTCGCAATACATATAGATCTATAATACAATCTTAAGCCATTATTTCATTAACACTAATTCAAATGTACAAGGACACTATAGTTGCCGTTGAAAGGTAGAGCAAGTATATTGCTGGTCGTTTGCGAATTATGACGAACGACTTAATTTTGGACTGTTTTCGTGCGCTGCCTATCCTCGTCAATGACTCTATAGTTGTAAAGGAAATAACTAAAAGTTGCGGCGTTATTCATCTTTTCCGATCAAATGAACCAATCAACATTCGCATTAAGAGAATATTCGGCGTTTCCAGCATCAGTGACAACATGTACGAACATATATAAGTGATGAACAGGTTTCCCAGGAAGAGAGCGATCTATTAATTGTAAAAATGCTTATTAATCGATTATTCTATACTATTCGTACAATGATTTTGACTGATCATTCTTAATCATGGTACTGAATACAATAACACATGTCAAATGAAAATAATTACGTTCTAGTATGTACATCAAAATTTTATAACAATACTTTAAAAAAAAATAAAAATATGAAATTGCGACAGAACTTGACAGTGAGTTAATTTTTAACAAAACTTAACGTATAATAATAACAATTATTGAAGAAGAAGTACAGAAGTAAATTTTTAGAACTAATATTTTGTGTTTTTAACGATTTTTATGAAATATTGGAATTAAAAATGATTGCTACCAGTTAAAAATACCAATGGGGCACTTACACTCATCATGTAATCTACGTGAACAGCAGTTTCACCGTGAAGATATAATGAATTTATCACAAAGGGATTTAGTAGATAAGCACAATATGTTAGCCTACTAAGTGGTATCCATGCTTTCAAACAGAGGACCTTGTTAACGAAACCTGAAACGAATACCAACATATACCTATTTAATTTTTGTTACATAAAAAAAAAGTAAAAAACAAGGGTATAAAACTTTATTTTATTTATTTATTATCAACTTTATTAACAATATCTAGGACAGTGCATAAAATTACATAAAGTATTTAGTAAAATGCTATGGAATATTATCAAAAAGTAAGTCAGAATTAAAATTATTTTGAAGTGTACTCCAAGCGCATTAAAAAAAAAAAAAACTTTCCTATAAACATTATTTTTTATATTGTATGTAATTTTTATAACTTTATTAAATCTTACCTCCATGTTTTGTGCAGCATGCGATAAGAAGCCAGGATAAACCGATGGCCCATGCAGTCCTGCTGAGGGCAACGTAAAATGCAGCTGAAATCACTGAGATGTGTCGTTCCCAAAGTCCGAACAGAACAAACATGTTGCAACAAATACCAAGGCACCAACTAGTTATCACCGTTCTCTATGATGAACAGAAAAATACATATTTATTTAATAATAATTATTAAATACTACACGGGGAGAGAGATGAATTCAAAAGGTATTAAATAAATATTACAGTTTTAAAATTTATGTTTATATATAGTTAAAAGTTATACTTATATATAACAACTTATCATTTTTATTAATTAAATGTATGTTTCATGGTTTTTATTTTTATCTCGTTATTGTTTAAATATTATTTCGAAATTATATTATTTTTAGATTTAAATAGATTAAACCAACTTCAAAGTCATTATCGACAAATGTATAAAAATCAATTAAAATATATAAAATTGTAAGATGGTTCAAATTTCAATCGATTACAAATAATTCAATCATTTTAAAATTAGGATTCAAAGTGGTATAAAGTGAATTAGTTGAAATTAATGTTTATTTATTTATTTATTTTGTTCTTTCGTATCCTCATCTATTCTCTATCATTTTCAATCCAATTTCTGACCCTTTTCGGACTTATCAATCCTTTTTCATTTACGAGCTAAACTAAATTAAAATGCATTAAAGAAAACTAAAAATGAATTTCTAATATAAAATTTTTCGCTTTACGACTGTGTAATTTTATATATATATATATATATATATATATATATATATAATATTGAAATTAAATACAGTCCTTTTACTAAATAAATTGACGTTTAGGTTCTATTGTGTGGACCCTCTTCAGAAATAAACAATATACAATTCAAGTGTATCGAAAAGCATGCGGAATCAATTTATAAATATTATATTTGAAATTAAATGTATTGGATGTATTGAATTTTAATATTTTTTAAATAAATTCGTTTTTTTTTTTTACTCTGTTGATTCCATTTCAATACATTTTTGCACACTGGGTTCGTAAGAAAGATGGATCATTAAATGATTTTGAATTAAAAAAAAAAGAAAAAAAAAGAAGTCCAAAAAAGAAAAGAAAAATACAGTTTAAAATATTTAAATAGTGAAGTTTGCGAATAGTAAATTAAAATCGTCAATCCATTCAATTCAAATTATTTTCTGTCGTATAATATCATTGTACTTATGTCATTCGTAATACATATATATACTATTGGGATTCTTATCAATGCGAAGTCAAGCTAATTGATTAAAAGGCCAAATTGAGATGGATTAAATTTATTACCTCCTATACGATCAAGAAATGGCACGTTTACTATCTCCTAAGCATTCGTGAATTCAAAATGTACTTACTCTTCTCAAGGGGAACTGATTGTTCAGTCTTATAATGATATAGGCGGTTACCATGCCAACAATATACGGACCAATTCTGGTCCATGGCGGGTCGTAAAGCACATCCAGCAAGTTGTATTGTTCATCCATCCTGTACAGGCGAATTCAATAATGATTGTATTGATAAATGTTTTGAGATAATTACTTCATTGTTATAGACGCGCTTATTAACGGCTCAATAACGGTTTAATTAAATTGATTTTTAATCGAGTTTTTAACCCATAAACGATTTGACGATCTTTTTTAATATCAAAAAGAGATTAATAAAAAATTAGCATATACCGTTTCTGACGTAATTAGTCGATCTTTCAGAATGTGTGGTTAAAGTTTCTCCTCCTTTTTTTTCCAAAACGGAGTAGAATCACCTCAAACGTAAAAGATTTCAGTCATTTTTTAAATTTGGGCACCATATACAGGGTGTCCCAGAACTGGCGGATAAAATTTCAGAAGGCGATTCTTCGTGAAATTTGAAATCAAAAAGTCCCGTACCAAAATTCGATCCGACGCATACAATTTGAATGGCAAGCAATTGAAGTTTAGAAAAAAAAATTAGTCTTTTTGCAATAAATCGGTTCATTTTCATCCTATATTAACGAGTGACGGCGCATTTTAAAGATTTTTCCAAGCCCAACAATTTCTCTTTAAGAGCATATATTATCTGGGATGAATATTTCGCTAGTTATTATGGCCTCATAAAGGGAAAAAATTGCCTCTTTTTGCGGTTTTTCACATCTAACTCATTTCGGTAAATCGCTAGCGAAATATCACATAAACAAAGTTGTAGAGCTTGAAAAGACGAAGAACTTTCGTCCTCATACGTTTCATTTCGATAAAAATTGAGCTCGTGGGGAGACGTTAAATCTCAGAAAATGAATAAAAAACGCACTCCATCAATGTCAAATCCGTTTTTCATCAATTTTTTAAGATTTAAAGGGTTCAATTTTTATCGAAACGAAGGCGCAAATTCTTCGTCTTTTCAAGCTCTACAACTTTGTTTATGTGATATTTCGCTATAGCTATTTACCGAATAAAAAAGACAATTTTTTCCCTTTATGAGGCCATAACTAGCGAAATATTCATCCCAGATATATTAATTTTTTTTTTTTTTCTAAACTTCAATTGCTCGCCATTCAAATTCTATGCATCGGATCGAATTTAGGTAAAGGACTATTTGATTTCAAATTCCACGAAGAATCGCCTCCTGAAATTTTATCCGCTAGTTCTGGGACACCCTGTATATTACGGTCTTATGGACAATTTTTCGAGTTTTCAACGGCATAGCTTCTTAAAAAGCAATAAATTATATACGTCAGAAATTATATGGTACATGTTCATTTTTTTTTTAATGTCATTTTCATGCAGAAACAGATAGTCAAAGGCAATGGCAATTTTTCGGCCTCCTGGACGTTAATGGTTTAAACGACAATAAAATTATGAATTAATATATTAATTTCTTTGATACTATTCTACATCTTACGTAGGTACGTATCCATAAATGTAAGAAATGTATCCAGTAATAGAAATTGATCCGACCAACAGTAGCAACAAAATTGCGCTCGCAGCATAAAAAAATCTGAAAATTGAAAATACGAGAGATTGAAATAATATCATATTCTTTGTTACTTCACTTAAAATTTGTCTAGAGTAACGTGCATTTTTAAATACGAACTTAATTAAAAGTTAACGAAAGACATATATATATAATAAACATATAATATGTATATATAATTCACGAAGATGAAATATTTCGATTCCATATGCTACTTCATAAAACCAGTATTTATTTTCTAATTATATTTTCTTAAATTTATTTATTTCAGATCATATACATCTAAATGGTCATTAATAATTAACTTATTAATTAAATTAAGTTAGTTAATTATTAATTAAATTAAATAATTAACTAACTTATTAATTAAATTAAGTTAGTTAATTATTAATCTCCATTATCGAATAATATTAAATATTCTTAGATCCATACGATATTATCATTTAGTTGAATCTGTTAATATTGTGCGTAATTATTCGTACACATAGTTTTGTCTAATGCCAATTTACAAAATTGTAATACTAATTAATTGTCTGTCCAAACTTACTTTGATAAATTATTTTTTTTTACGATTTATTTGTGTAAAATTTACTCACACGGAGGACAAAATTAACAAAAACGTTCCAATTATAAAAAACTGCATGTCGTTCGACAAGTACCAGCTCCATGACATACACTGAAAACAGATAAATTTTCAACAATAACGCTTTAACATATGAATGAACATGAACATTAAAATGATACTCTCTAAAATTTTCAGAGTAAAATTTCACTTTACGAAAAGTGAAAGTTGAGCTAGTCTTTTATAATGTTCACTCCTTTTTAAAAGTGTGAAATATCATTTTGAAATAGTTAAATTTTACTCTTTTGAAGAGTAGCACAATTTTCACTTCTTCTGCAGTGAAGTTTCACTCCGAGAAATATAAGGAGTAAATATAACGCAATCAATGAAACGATGTTTTCTTGATTAACCACCAAGTAAGTCATATGTTCTACCAAAGTGGGAAATCTTGACGAGAAATATATATTAAAATATTTTCACCATTGTGTCCCTGCCAAATAAATTATTGATGTAAAGGATGTTCCTCCACCAATATTTAGCACACACTTCCTGCGGCCGCTCTGTCATATAAAACGGTGATGTTTCCCCATACCAGGTTGAATTTAATTGCACAATACCCATCGTCATCATGTAAGCTGGAGTCAGGCTGGAAATTCCAAAATATTCGTTAAATCTTATCAATTATTCAATACTGAATCTACTGCGTCCTTCATCTGCGTTATAGTAGGAGTGAGATCCTTATGTTCCCTCCTTAATGTCTTATATATATTTATTTATCTCCTTTTTTTTCTGCGTATTTCCGATAAATGTAATACGTATTGTTTTATTAGGAAAATGTATTATTAACGATTAAACAAAATGGAGAAATTATGAATTGTAATAGAAAAAAAAAGAATAAGGGATATGAAGGTATATAGGAATGAAGGTATAAGAATGAAGGATGCACTTACCGAATGAACCGTCGCAATACGGCCACCACAAATTCACAAACTTTTCTCCCGTAATTAAAAGACTTTGCTTGTTGGTCGTTCTTTTTGTGTTCCTTGAGATACAAATAAGCAACGAGAAAACCGCTAAGAAAGAAAAAAGTATCGACCGAAAGGGTCGAATTGCTTATAACCTGTACGACGAAACCTTCGGACATCCGCCATGACCAGGGCTTGTTATCTAAAAAAGGGAATTTTGTTAAAAGTTGCTCTAATTTAATAAGTACTGAAATCATTATAATCGTTTAATAATTATGATAAAACGATGAAATTCAACCCGACGTTAACGAAATATACTGCTTCTTTTGACCGCGAATGTTTGCATTTAACGAAATTAATTATTTTCAAATAAAATATATTTCTACAAGTTCCTTTATAGCGGGGATACTTTTATTTTTATCTCTTAGGGATGTTAGTCGTGATATATTTTCCTATCAACGAAATGGGTCCAAACGCTGAATGAGTAATTTCACCTATAAGCTTCTCTCATATCCCACGCGAATTCCCATATCGCACTACAGATATTCCCAAACGGATTTCCATACGTGGAGTTTGTGTAAATTTTATTAAACATTTTCCGCGCTTCCAAACTTTATAAATTGTTAAAAACTGAGAAAATGCACATAATACACGACGTTTTAAAAATATAAACGCTATTATCATATTCCATTCTCTTCATAGTTTTCTTATAAAGGAATTATTCGATTTACTGAAATATATATCCCGACCATGGTTATTAATCGATCTATTAAAACGTAATTAAAAAAGAAGGGAATCAAGGAACATTTTTTTTACAGTCAAAAAATTGATTTAAACATCAAATGGATTAACAAGAATTCAGAAGTATTCGTTGTAGAAGAAATGATTCCATTTTTAATAATTTTTAATCCTTTTTAATCAAAGTTTTCACCTATCAATCTTTGTTTTTTTTTACCTGGGGGGGGGGGGGGGGGGGGGGGTTTAAACACATTTTTTTCTCCTGTCGGGGGTGTGTGTATTATTTTTTAGAGTGTTTCGATTGGTGGTTTTTTAAATATTATTTTCAAAATCCAATATGGCCGACGAGAACGCGAAAAATTACTTGAATAGGCATTAATTCTACATTTGACTTTCAAAATACAAATTTTACAGTAAATCCAAATTTTAACACTCATTGTTATTATATGTGACATGAATTAACATGTGAACAATATTAATTAATAACCACAATTTTGTTAGAAACAATTATAAGCAAACTTTCCAATTCCAAGTAATAAGTTTTAAATTTTCCAATTCCGCAAACGGGGGTGGTTTTTGACAGTGGCGAAAAATCGAATACAGAGACGCGATCCTCTGAATCAAATATTTATAAAATCTAAAGATGTCGCTTCAGTCGTAAATTGTTTCATGACGCTGAAACTAGCAGGAAATTGGTGGCAGGAAATTCGAAAAATTTTTTGGAACAATGTCCCTGAGTTGTAAATGTGATTGTAATTTATATGTGGAACGTTGTCAATTCTTTTATACATTTATTTATTTATTTATGCTTATAGTCTAATTTTTTGATATAAATTTGTAGACCTTCCAAAATACAATACTCATTATAGTCACGTACCTGCATAGTCGCTCATGTAAAATATCGTGTGGATCATAACAATCCAAATCATTCCGAGAAATCTTAAACCGTGAACTTGCGGCACAGAATCATTTCCCAGACTAGTGTCGAAAAGGATTTTCGAATTCGTGTAAACCGAAAAGCACATTAGAATGTCCGCAAATAAGCTCGTTTGTTTCTTTTGCACAATGGAACGTTCGGAACTTCCATTCGACATTAGTCCTACGTGAACTGAAAATGATGTACATTTTGAAATTATTAAAAGTGTTACATTCATAAAATGAAATTATGATTACAAATTAAAGAATTAATATATTGCAGAATTTCTTTTGCAGCACTGCAAATCACATCCTTCAAGATATGTATGATTGATATCTTTTGAAAAATGGATTTAAAAATTGACTACGTATTTAGATAATTATTGTAAACCATGATTTTACCATTGTTGTTTTCGCCAAACACTGCCTTTTTTATTTTTCGATTACGTTTTTGATGTATTAAAATGTCGTAAGCGGTGCCAATCACCATCAATGTAAAAATGGAAGTTAAAGCACATCTAAAGCAACAAATCGATTATGCGCCAAAGAAAAAAAACTTTTTTTCCAATATATCTGTTAACGAATATTCATTTGAAGTATAAACATTTCATGAGGTAAGTTTCTTCAACCTTTGTTATATAGGGTGTCACAGAACTTACTTATTATAGCAATACTTCACGTACTAGAATTGGTTAACTTTGTTTGTAATTCAATATGTATACATCCAATCCAATTTTAAAAAAAGTCCTTTATATTAAAAGAGAATTTATATGTGAAGTTGTAAATTCTAGGACACCCTCTATATAAAACTAATAATTCTTATGTATTAGAGACTTTAACATAATAGATGCCAAATTTTTATCAAGATTAATAACAAGCTTATTTACAGTCTCTACATTAATTGTTTTTGATATTAATTTAATTGTAACCCAGCAAACAATCACAGAAGTTATGTCACAATTATGTAACAGTTACATTAAAATGTCGCCTCAAAATTGGCACAGTTACATAACAGTGATT
>JAPYZR010005187.1:0-11146 GCA_030522945.1 Trichopria nigra
AGGAGATAGTACATGTTCACTACTAGCATAATGATGGTATCATGTAACATATTTTTTTTTACCATCAGTTCTTTACAATCTATTTCTCTGCGTGTAATCATTCGAGGCTTAATATATAGTAGAATATGATCCAAGCATTAAGTTCCCAGCAATGACAATTTTGACAATTAAGAAAATTACATAACAAAATAATACAAAACTACGAAACTGTTTCGTAATAAGTAACATTTATGGAAATGTTTCGTAATTGTTACTTTCAATGTTTGCACGGTTGCACGACACAATGCTAGAATGTTATTTGAGATAACTTATATACTGCCTTGTTTAGAAAAGTTCATGCGATTGTATACAAAATAACGGAAACGAAATGTTAAGCAGGTACATAAAAATATATTTAGTGTAATTAATCAAAATTTGATACATATACATATAAGTTCTGACGACTTTGCAGTCCTACATGAAATATCTTTTAAGTGTTAATTTCAGTAGCATTCTCCTTCAATCGACATTATAATAACGTCCTTAAAAAAAGCATTATTTTATTTATATTTTTATTATTATTTATTATTTTATTACTTATATTATATATGTTATATAAAAAAAATATATATAAAAAATTAATAACATTACTACATTTTGTATACATTTTAGGCTGCACATATCTAAATGAATAAAAAAAAAAGCAAACAACATCTAAATAAAAATTACGTCCGGAGAGATCGTGCAAAGAGATTTAAATATCATTTATTCTCTGCCGTACATAAGTTAGTACGTTATTTATAAATTAACGGAAAGCCAACCCTGTCAAAAAGAGACTTCAATAAATATCCCCGTAAAGGGACTCGCAAATCAAATATCAGCATGTATCGCGATATTAAAACATTAAAAACGATTCCAATTTTGATATTTCAGAAGAGTACATTACGAGATATATGATTCTGCATGCGCAAAATCGTTTTAAAATATTGCTTACTTTCGCGTTTGTCATTGAAGTCTACCTTATGCTTAAATCTGAAATAGAACGTAATAACAAAAAAAAAGCACAATTCAATATTATAAATTAATTGTAAACTTCCGATGCCCAATTTTTTTTTTTATATTTTGCAAATATATGAAATACATTAATTTTTTTAATGTGATAAACAAATTATGAGAAATTATAATAACTCTTTTATGCCCGACATCGTAATTGAATTATGTAAGGGACTCATTTCAAATTTAAAGACGTTTTCAAATTTTTCGTTCGCTCTTCAATATTAGGGGATGAACATTTCGAAAGACTGAAATATGGGGTCGACCTAAATTCGAGAGTATAGTACTTTCCGTTTGGAACTTTACGAAGATCACGAAACTAAAATTGAGTGAAAAGAATCAGGTCTCGTTTCAATTAAAATAGGATTAACAAAAAACTCACTGCTTGATTCGTCTACACTAGCATTGTTAGAACGGTAAAAGTTTCCTTCTGCTTAACTTATCCAATATTCTAAAACATGTATTTCTTGACATTATATATGTAATAAATTTATAAGGTAAGTATAACCATATTAATAGGACTTTAAGTGTTAATTATAGTAATTTCCAATCGATTGAATTTATTTGAATTCCATTCAAAATGAATTAGAAAGTCAATAATATATAAAAAATATATAGGATATAAAGAAATTAATGACATTACTACATTTTGTACACATTTCAAATGTATCCAAATGTCAGTAACATTTTTAGTAATTCACCGCGCACTAATGTAAACAAAAAAATGGATGTCATGCTATGTTTCAAACCTGACTTTATTTGCCTGATAAGTACCGCAGGATTGGATTCTCACTTACCTGCAAATAGAAAAAAGGAAACATTAATGATAACATAAATTGACATAATAGTAGTAAAATGTATACAATATTAAGAAAACTACTATTTTAAATCTAAGAACATTTTTACAAAGAGACATCGATTAGTTATTAATATTCTTTACAGCAAATTGAACTCTTGGCTTAAATGATTTGAAGGATGAAATGTTACATAATCATTTTTTCAGAATCTTGTCTTTCCAAGGTAAAAGTACCCTGGAAAGACAGAAATTGGGCTCATATTAGATCAATGTATGTCCGGTTTGCGTCCAGTACATGTCCACTCTACTTGCGTTGACATCCATTGTACATTCACTGTATATCACTGTATACAAGGTCAGAAAATGTCATTATCGACGTGCTCGTTTTATAAGAGAGATTCGAAAATGAGATGACAATATAAAACCCCAGACACTTAACACCGTTAGACAGGCACATGGTAGTTACAGCATTCGTTAGAAGGACTCATTCTAGCATCGATCGATCACTCAGCTACTGGTCGAAAACGGAAACAGTAAATATATGTCGTGCCAAAATTAAAAGACAAAAGGAAAGTGACATGGAGCGAGATGATGCCCCAAAAAATTAGCGTAGAAATTCTTTAGTGCGATTCGCGCAAACTCTATTTCATTTTTTGAATTTAAGTCGTACAAAAACTTTTAACACGCATCATAATTAAATCGCACATCGTACCGTGTAAATGCGTCAGGATGATGAAAAACATTCGCCAACGCGTGCGACTTTAACTAGTTTTAGTAACGAATCGCTTTAATTCATTTTAGCCGGTAGGCGAAGTGTTTGATAAACACCAGAGATCCGTTGCGAGCCATCATGGTGGGCAGCGGATTTCGGAGTTGCGGAGCTCCGCGAGGTACGATAATGGCGCTTCGCGCTGTAATTACATTGTGGAAAAAGGCTTTTCCTCGAAATCTATTCGAGAGTACAAAACCCCAGTTTTTCTGTGGTAAAAGCTGCATTCTCTTCGTATTCCGAGCATCATATTTCTTCGCGTTTTATCTCCCACAAATTTGAGGAAATAACGATGGCATATCTGTGTCAGTGGAGAACCAACTACCAAAATATCAAATTCAAGCTTTTATTTCTGATAATATGGAAAAATAGATAGTATTTACATCGCATATTAAGGTTTATAATAAATAACAACCACTAACAATATGATAACAATGCAACTTGATTCAAAACGGTCATCCTTAAATTTATTTTAAAATTTTGTATCTTAAATTACTGTCTATTTCTTGAGTCGGTAATGAGCTGCAAGATTACGCATGAATCGTACGATAATATGAACGTTATCGTAGATGTACCTAAGTTCTTGCGCAGATCTGTGCTAATGATTAATCGTATTTTCCATCAAAGACTGTTAAAGCAAAATAGTGATAGGTATTCTTTACACTACATTAAGTCGCTATCAGCTCATGTCTGTAGGTAATGCTTCGGTTATATGCCGATATATACGTATTGGTATTAGTGTTTGCAGTGTAGCATGGAGCGGAATGACCCCGAGTAAGGCTGATCAGAGAAAGGGATAGGTGCAAACAAGAAACGAGAACCATAGCAGACTGGACCAGACGAGACTAGACCATGGGGGGTTGAGTGTGCCTTGAGCTAGGGAGGAACATACACAGTAGCTAGTCGATGTGATTGGCCTTGTGCCAGAAACCTCTAACGACGCTTTCGAAAGGAGGAGAAATCCTACTTTGTCCTCTCCGTCGACGACGAGCCTCCAAAGATACCCCGAGACCAACGTCGGTGATGCAATGTCGCCGCAATCACATTTTGGCACGCCTCGAGCTAAACCTATTCCTTCCTTCGGCACCCTTTTGAGTATCGCGCCACTCTCGATTCAATCGGTATCACTTTTCATGGGGGACTGGCTCGTGATCTTTCGCATCTTCGTCAACTTTGCTAACATGCTTACAATTCGACATTGTTACGAAGAGTCTTCAATCTTTTCAGATACGAAAAAATGAACATTCATGAAAAACCACGAAGAAGATTTCATTCAGTTTACGAGAAAATTATCAGAGGTTATATGCGGAACGCGAAATATTACGCACGAGGAACCCAGATAATGAGTACAATAACATGGCGTTCATTTGCCATTGCATTTTAGACGGCCGTTTGCACGTCGCACCACGCCAAGAAACGAGAGGTGGGCGGCGCATGGAGTGGATATCGCCGGGAAATAAAGTGGTCTGAAATAAGGAGGTATCTCCGGGTGATCCAGTAGGCGCGCCAGGTTTTCAGTGTGGCTAGGAGCGGAGCTAGCAGTTGTATCTAATTTAAATTCTCGACATAAAAAGCTCGCAGAACGCGAGGAGTGGTTGGGATAGCGTGGATCGCGGCCAAGCCACGTGCGGCTGCGAGATTCATTCCGCTTTACATGGGCGGTCTGTACCCATCCACTTCTCTACATCCTCGAAAATTCTCTCTCCATTTTACCCTTGCTGCCTTATATCCCGAACCCCATCCCACATCATCCTAACCCCTAACCCATCCCGTTCCATCCTCATAGCGGTGAGGCGAAAGAGAATTCATTCTAACGCGTTTCATCTTGACTCCAACAAAGAAAGTACGAACTGTAACGGTAGAAAGATGCCTAGATATTTCAGCGTGGCACTCGTTTATTAACGATACAGCGATTCGATGTCTTAATACTAATACCAGAGATTTAAGAAAAAACGAGGATGAAAATGCATTTCCGCTTTGCAATTGCTGAATTCTAATACTTAAAATTCCTCTTGGAAATGAAAGGCCCAGCAGTTCGAGCCTACGGATGGAGATGGAATTGGAAATCTCCATCCGATTCGGCCACGTCGTAATCTACTCTCGAGTCTTTTGGATGTCTATGTAGGAATTGATAGAAAGATAAAAGTGAGACGAATAGCGGATGAGGAAGAAAGAGGGTGAGTCTGGGAGCGGAATATATGACTTACCGTTCTCTTCACTGTAAAAGGCTCTAGTTCCTTTGGCTCATCAGAAGGAGGTCTCCTGACTTAAGCTAGACTTCTTAAGAGGCTATAAGAGATCGAATCCTCTTTTCTATTAAATTTCTGGTCTCTCTCTACGACCCGACCAGGTGACCGTTTATCTTGATTGTAATCTAGATGATTTAAAAAATATCTTTTGTGTTTCCCAAAACAATGCTGATAAAGATACTTTAGAGAGTTATAACTGTACATCATTTTAAGAAAACATCCTGCACCAGTTTCGCCGATGGTGCGCAATTCGTGCGAAACGTCGAGTGCCACAACATCGTGCCTTTTGACAAGTATGGCACTCGAGTATTGCCTGGGTTTATTTTATCGATGACAGGACTCTCGCGTCGCTAACCTTCATGAATGTTCCACGAAAATGACATTCAGTGAACATGGTGAGATGAACGGATTTCACATTTCAACCGGCTGCTTCAACTGCGAGTACTCGATCGATGAAATTTCCTATATCCTTCCACTGCGCATTTCTGTTAATTCTAGACTCGAGTATGATATATATTTTTAAATTTTTTATCGAAAATCGATTGGGTACTAGATTTTTAGAACAAAAACCTACAAAAGTTAACGTCGGAAGTACCCACACGCTATTATTTTATTTTTCCAAAGAGCTGCACATATTCGTATGGAATATTGAATAATTAGTGCAAAGTTTAATTTCCCTTGCAGAGTCTTTCTATTTGCACCACAAAGTACACTTTTTTTATTTCACCAGGACCTTGTTACGGCTCCATGCAGGGTCCACACAGAAAAGAATCCGAACAAGAGTAATAATTTTCAGTTGCTTTGGACCGGCACCGACATTCAATTCGACGGAATTTTTCGAAAAAGTTTCCAAGTGAATCCTGCTTTGAACCGGAAATCAGCGTAAATGGATTTCGTTCGCCAACGCATTCACGACAAATCGGTCAGCTGCAGCTAGCAACTATTGCGAGGCTATACCATAAACGTGTAAAGTAATTACGGCTTTGTGAGGGCCATTCGCTTTGGCTGCCGGACGCGCGCGTTTGCGCGATTTCATCGAATCCCTTCGCGACACGCGGGACATTTCGTCGCATTGGACAGAATTACATTCCCTCGCGTGCATTATCGGTCAACAGATATGGCCTCACGAAGCCTGCAATTACTACCAATATATTGCAGCACATTCTTCTCGTTTGTCTCGGTGCGCGAACGAATAAATGAATTTTACAAATGTACACATCTATTGAGGAAATTGTAGAATTAGCGTAGATATTGGTATCTCATGAACGGCCCTCTTTCAGTATTAACTATTTCCTAAATTTTATAATTCATAGATTATGCAACTTTTGAATTATTATTACATGTCTTGTTGTAGCGGGTCGTTAAAGAAAAAAAATATTTTTTAAATAAACGATTCATCCCTCATATCATACTGAACCCAAAGTGTGGACGTAGCTTGGATGCCTAATGGACACACATGTACTATTCAGGATAGTCTTTCTTCAGTGTATTCAACAATAAAAATTAAAAATAAAATTAATGGATTAGTATAGAGATGATAATTATCTCAATTTTCCTGTCGCGTATTAATTAGTGAGAAGAGCTTTTAGGTCAAAGACGGATTGGCATAGGAGAAATGGACGATGTAAGGATAAAAATGGATAAATTTCTATTATGGTTATTCTTTTGAAATTGTGTTGATATTGAAGTTACTCAACCCAGCTTGCAGACGCCGATATTCAATGATAATATTCGTTTCGCGACTGCAACGCTGACATCGAAAGGTATTCAATGAAAATCCAATTTTCTCCGATTTGGTGAATAGAGGAGTCGATTGGCCAAGTCTGAGGAATGAACAAAGAACGTTCGATTTAACTCGATAAAGGCATCAGCAAATAATGTTACATTACTTTTGAACGAAATCCTGCGCCATTCCCGATTTAAGTAAATATTAATGAAATCTTGTTACAGCTTTTATTTATTATTTATTTAGTTATTCTAGTTTATCGAGTACTGAAATTGGCAGGTTATCGATCATGAATACCGTCACTTCATAAAGTTCGAAAATACCGCCTGATTTGATTAATCAGACACTTTGATGAGATACTCTTCACTTAAAATTAAACTCTAGGAATAGATCCGCCAAATCCCCATTTTACATGGTTTTCATTTGCATCATTAAGATCTTTTGTCTTTTCTTTTAAGCGAACATTATTGAATTCTTGTTCATTAAAGCTTCGAAAATATTGACATTGGACGATCGAGTAATTAAAAAGAAACTCACCGCGTTTACAAAAAGTACCTCGCATTCAATATAACTCGTACATAATATGTAAAAGATTTAAAGAGTGTTCGTCGTTGTCTATAAACAAGGAGGGTAGTTTTTCCTTCCTGGCAGCCTATTGTGTGTTTCTGCTGTCGAGGGATGCTTTTGGCTGACACTTTTGTACCTTCACGGTCGACGTCACATTAAAGGGTACTGAGAGTCATGAAAGAGGGTCAAAGACCTAGAGATAAATAAGAACCTGAGACAGATATAAAAATAACAAGCTGGAATTTTAATATAGCCAGGATGAACGAGATTCGTATCAAGTAATGATTTTCAACAGTCGACCATAATCATTCATTTGTGTTATATTACTTTCGAAATGAAAAATGTGTTGATAAATTCTGAAAATCAAAGTCATGTATAGATTTTGAAACAAAATGTACTATCGTAGAACATCTCAGAATAGCCATTACTATAATTGAATGGTCTGAAAATCGAGACTATAAATTCATTGTTAATGACTTAAATGAACATTGACAAAAATAGGATAAATAAAGACCTCCTATATCACTTGTATGTTTCGGTCACTCTTCGATAAGAACCATCCATGCCTACTTATTAAATCGACCATTTTCAAGACATTTGGTTGGAAACGGACACTTTCGCCCTGATGGATGATTAATGTCTTCCCGGAAATGTATTCTTATTTCCATGGTCCTTCTGTTAAATCGAGCGGAAGCATAAGAATACGCTTGATAGAGATCTCGGTCGGACAATCGAGGACCAGACTTGTACGTGCCGATATATTATGTATACGGAATAGATGGAATATACAGAAGAGCCTTCGAGTGTCCTTAAGAACCAATAGGGCGAGCTAATGTTCGTGCACCGAACACATTGCTCTTAGAGGATGGGCCTCCGACTCAGTGTTCCCACTCGCGGATGCGCAAAACCGTAATATTACCGTAATATAGTCATATAATATAATGCGATATAGTAGTGCCAGGGCGCACTTATACGCGTTGTGCAGGCCGCAGCGAGCTCGGTGTTGTATGTTGGACCATTTGCAAAGTTTTCGGACACGTCCCGAGTCGCAGCTCACCGGAAGGCGTTTCGTGAATAAATCCTCCAGAGGCTTCCGGAAAACTTCCTTACGCGATTCTCGCACACAGCTTCGAACGGGAAAGTATACGCCGTAGAGTGCACTCTAACGCGTAACGATTCATGTCGAGTATGCCGTAGGACCAGCTACGAGTAGAGGCGGAGTCGGCTTTTTACGTATTATATGACGAATTAGCTGAAATTACCTTTTAACTACTTATAGCTCATGCACTATGATTTTTTAATCGTGAGGATTCATTTCACCATTAGTTAACGGGCTAATTGTATGAATTTTCAAAAAATTCCCTTTTGCTTACAAATAGCTTTCATTAATTGATTGAACATAGGCAATGAGACGTTACATCGTAATTCTTGTAGGTTTAAGAACCTGGATGTGGCCGCAGAGTTTTGTCTACTTATCTCTCTCCATTTTACCTGTTGATACAAAGTCTGAACGTTGTTCCCATTCTACTGCTAGGTTGGAAAAATAGAAGTTCGAGCAGGAGCAATTAGCATGTTGCCAAGAAGACTTCCTACCCACTAGGTTTGAACGGTCACTTCCTGTGAATGTGAGAAGCAGAGTCTGAAAACCTACGAGAGTTCAGAAGGATATACTCCAAAATGATCTTCTGAGGTCTATTAGGTTAAAAACCTTTATTTTCCATTGTATTGTGAAAATAGACATTCAAATTTTAATTTTTCAGTTGACCTCTTCGAAACATATTACGTCTTAAGCACGTCCGAGTGGAGAGAAGGACATTTCCGGCTAGCAAACCGCAAAGCCACGGAATCGCGTTTGGTACACGTGCTATGACTTCCTGCATCCAGTATATTCACCGATATTCCTCTATACTCGCCAGTCGCTATGATGTTCTCTCCACCGAATGTCGAAGTTTGCACGACTCTAGGGATAACGGCAAACGAACTTCCTGGGGAGACTGTACAGCGCGAAGTAACGGCTTGTGTTAAGTATCTCGGCATACACATCTTTCCCTCCGGACCTCCGTGCCACCTCGTCCCATCGCCCTCTCGCACAAACCAGTCGTCAAACCTCCGACCAACGCCGGCGAATTCGCGCTGGGAGGCCGAATGTATTTCTCGAAGGGCTTAATGCTGGTGAAAGTGGAGGAATGATACAATAGGGCACATCCCCCCGGCCCTCGTTATACTTCGCCCTTACTTTTCGCGAGAGGCGTATGCCGTTGTCTGCGCAACCATGTATACGCGCGCACGTGTGCGATCGTGTGCAATGTTACGCAACACCGAGTATACGCAAGAGTATTTGTATGCGAGCGATACCGCCGCAGGGCTACTGTTTGGGCAAAGAGGTCGAGATGGGAAGGGGGATGGCGTAGAACTCGTTATCAAATATGGCCTAACTCTCGCGACTATCTTCGGTCCTTGCCACCCATCGCTTCAATATCGGCCGTAGTAGAATAATTCACTATCTGAAATATCCTCCAAGTATCACCTAGATTCTTTTATAAATGTGAAACACCGAAAATCATATTTACAGGGATTATATTCCCCAGGTTTATATCTATATCCAACCCTTTGTGGCCTTATGATAATTGATGGTCTTTAAATTTCCATCAGACTGTCAACCCTTCAAAGTCTCACCTTTTATTGATGGCGCAAAAATACAATGAACGAGGACAGTGGACATTAAAAGTATGAATAATTCAATTAAATTTCCTTCTATCTAAACCTTTTATTTAATATTGACGGATATATTAGAGAACGTAAAGTGACGACAGAACTTCTCTCCTACAGCGTATCGCATTTGCACGAAACTTTGAAACTTTACCAAAATCTTGGATAAAGTGAATATTTTATGCGACAATCAAATCCAGATACGCTGAAGCTGCTGGAACACAGGATCAGAAGACGAGTGAGTTCTATCCTAGGACTCGGTGCCAAATTGAATAGGATCGTTACTGCGGACGTGAGAGTACATACGGGTAAATATATCGGTAGCGACCGTGTTAGAACCTATTTGCCGAATCTATCGACTGTTGAATTTCTGTCGTGAGCCAACGACTTTTGCACGAGTGGTTGAGTTTTACGTGGAGCCCATCGACGAGTCTTATTCCAAGTACAGCTTTTCAATTTTTGGCGTGTCAGATGTAATAATTGATTTGAATTAATAATGGAACATAATTTCATCAATACTTTACCCTATATTTTCGTAAAATCGGGGCAGGTTAGTGCTAATGGAGATCTGTGTTTTACATCCATACCTATTTTTGGACGTTTAAGTACAATTTGCGTTTTTAGGTCAGATACAATTTACGAAAGAATTAAGTGCATGTATTTATAAATCCACGAATGTTATGATCGATGTAATCTGTTTCGAGTCAGGTATATTTCTATCTTTAGCCTATAACCTGTCAACAATACATTTACAATTGAAAATATCGCTTGACCTCCCATGATTTTTATCGTACACATAAAAACTCGCTTATTGTACTTCGCTATTTCTAAAAATATAAAACTATGTAAATCACTTGTATTGTCTGTTATAAGCTTCAAGGAATTAATACACAAAGGCTTGGATGAAAGTAGGTTCTCCCAATGAACTTCAGATTATATTAGAAATCGTCGAAATTTACTCCATAAAAGACTTTAATCAAGTCCCGTTTTATAATTTCGTTAGAGGAGGTCTTCCTTTGGAGTTTGATTGAAAAAGTCTCATGACCCAAATCCCTAACTTTATCAATGACGCCTTGCATTATCTCCATTAAAAGAAGAGATGAAAGAAATCATCTGTAGACTATTATATTTCTGTTTCGTTCCAATAACTTCGAGAATTCGTCTATCAAATCAATGTCTAACATGGAACCAAAAAAAAAAAAAAAAAATATGTCAGTACTGAAATTTAAAAAAACGCTTTTCATCCTTAATTCGTACTTTTTGGGTCCTACAGTCTTCAACAAATATTTTTGCTGGTG
>JAPYZR010005188.1:0-13956 GCA_030522945.1 Trichopria nigra
GGAATTGTCCTTGTTGGACTTGTCACCCGGCACTATACACGTGGGGCCAGCAGGGAGCGAACAACAATCGTTACTTATTGTGAAGAAATTGGGCAAAACACCCAAAGTTGTCGATGATCCACTTTTGAGTCGTTGGACCCTCCTGCTGGCTTTAGTGGCGCGGCGGTGTCATGTGATTGTTTGGTTTTCCGAGAATGTCTGGGGTCTTATTGGGAGAAATCCCCTTAAACGCCCTGACAGGATAGTTTACAGGGTTTTACTGTCGGTGATCCCCGACGGGAAAGTATACGTATCGGCCGGTGCGGGCCAAAGGACTGTCGTGTCCAAATCCGTAATTATCTTTTGTTTGCGTCTTCTGTTTTTACCTTTGACTTGACAACCGTGGGCGTGGGCTTATTTGTCTCTTTTGCTATTATCTCTTCTTACTCTATTATAGAAGTAAGCTAATCTCTCGGTTCGAGAGAAATATGTCTATATATTTATTTCTTTTTATTTGTAACTCAACTCTGCACACAATGAATTGTCACACTATCCTAATCGCATTGTTCGAGTACCCTGAATCCTTAAAGTCTAATTCGACACCAAACAACTTCGATTGGTTTCGATATGTGGAATTGTTTTATCGCGATGAACATCCATTATGTTATCGAGTGCGTTTTACCTAAAAAAAAAAAAAAAAAAAAAAAAAAAAAAAAAAAAAAAAAAAAAAAAACAAACAAAAACAAACCACACCGTTACGTATTCGACTGCCCAACGGCCTGGTGGTGATTCACTCGTGCACGTTAGACACCTGTCCAACACATATAGGCGTGCGCTATACGCTGCCCCCCTCTGTATATATCAAGTGCAAAGTCGCAAGGTCGTCGCGGTGCGAGACGCGTGAGACCTGACGGTATCGGTATGTAACTTACAACGATCGAAAATGTCGGCGTGGGGAGGGATTCGCGCGAGCTGTACCTTTTCTTTTCTTTCCTCCATTTTTTTTAGTGCCGAGTCTAATTAACCAAGTATTCCGTAGAGTCGGTACCGCATCCGATGCAGGCTCATACGTACGGAGACCGGATGGTGCTGCGAGAAAAGAGTGAGAAAGTTAGAACGACATGTGAGAGTGTGTGCGTGCGAACGTTACAGAGTGACGGAAAACGAGCGAGGGGAACTAAGAGGGCGAAGACCGCCTTCGAGGAGAGCGAAAGAGCGAGAGCGAGAAGGAAGGAAAGAGATGGAGTGAAAGAGCGAGAGAGAGAGAGGAGGTGGAGAAGAAGGAGGGAGGGAGGAGGCGAGGGGATTGTGGAGGGCGAAGTCGTTTGCGATATACACTGGCGCGGTTGCGTGGCCCAGTGCGTCGTGTAGTGTTTACCGCAACACACAGGCCGCGAGGCTTCTCGTTTTTAACCGGGACGATAAAAAAAGACGTACTCGGGAGGCAAACGTTCATTTCGCGATCTCTTCTTCGCTTTATTATCCTTCCCTCCATCGATGATCGATCTCATCGTCATCGCGTCGTTAACGGCGAACCGAGCGACGAATTCAGTGAAGTTTCATTTTCGGTCACGTGAATGAGATCTGTGTTAGCAGCTGAGGAGAAATTTCACTTGTTGAATGCACAGCCTAGGCCGGTGTTAAAACGCGAATGCGCAGTGTTTCTGTGAATTGTGTAGAAAGTTGGGCAACTCGTGGGGGAGATAGTGTATCGAGTGGTCGAATGTCGAAGACTCGCGATGCGCGACGAACGAAATCACTTTCATGCATCACGCTAACACGTAAGTGCGGTGATAACGGAGGAGGAACGAAGCATTCCGAAACAATGTCGGTTATTATCACGACTGTGGATTTCATTGGCTGCGGGGTATGCGCGTGTGTCGGATGCACCACGCACTCCGATGCGAGGAACGAAACTGGTTTCTCGTGACTTGATTCAATTAGGCGCGTTGCACGGGAGTAAAGACTTCTCGTTTTCGCAAAGGGTCCGCCCGTCATGTCGAACGAAATCGCTCCATTCGAAGGCCGACTTTATCGGCGGAAAAAGGCGAAAGGTGACGCGTAAGTGGCCAAGACGCTAGAATGTCAGAATGCGGAGATGATCACAGTTGAGTAACCAAGGCCTTCTCGTCACCGTTCAGACATTTCTTCGCGGTACGACGATGATGATTCCGTCGGGTGTGTAAGGAAAAAAAAACGTGGGGTTAGGAAAGGCTTGAATCGATATCGTTTGAATGAAAGAATGGTTGGACTGTCGTCGAATTGTCACAGAGTTAGAGTGCAGGGTTACAAATTAAAAATGGAACAGAGGTATATGGGTGCGCGTAGAACAGGTCGTCGTCGTTTTACCTCTACAACTACCGGCTGCTTTGAGAGGATCGCCGCACCTTATCTTGCTTCATGCAACGCGAGCCTTTGGTTCAGGTGTACGCAACAATCGCTGTTGCGCTACCACGTAATCGATTTTATTGTCGTTCGTTTTAGGCTTCGATAATCAGCGGCGTTCTTTTCTCGTTTCGTCAAGCTTTACAATGGGATGTACGTGCATCTCAATGACCTTGATTCGTCTCTTACGGGAGTGACATTTAAATATGAGGGTTTTCGTCTGCTTCCCGTTGTCTCACGAAAATTCCTAGTTACGTTTCCGAGAGTCCCCTTTAAATGCCACTGGAAGGAATAACAAACTACAATTACCCATTAACCCTTTCCAGATTTGGACGGTATATCGTCCAGTTCTCATTCGGCATGTACATCCCTACCCGGCCTATTTGGCAACTCTGGTTGGTTCCAGACTGAAGGCAATCAATTCTTAAGGTTTGTCCGACGTTTACCTCCATACAGAAGGAAAGGGACGAACACTATTAGACTGCAAGAGGTAACGATGGATTCCGCACCAAGAGTTCCATCGTGTACCAAACTGTTGTGATCACTTTAAGTCGATTCGATGAAGGTGAGGTGAAGTACTTCGAAACCAATCGATTGTGGTATATTATGTACGGTCCACTCCCGAGAAGAGAAACGAGGAAATAATCCGCCGATGATCGGCAATAAGACGGTAGCATCGCCAAAAGAATAAATTTCATTAAGAGACAGCTGGGGAGGAGCACTTAGGACAGCAGCCAAGCAATGGCACTACTGTCATGTCTCCTACTTGATCTCGACCTCTGGAAATGTCGGTATATATTTGTGTTGCGGTGTTTCTAACCGGAAATCTCGTTCGTTTCTGTAGGGGTCTTTTTGTAAGAGGTTTTTACTGACATATCCTCGCAGAACAACTTGGAAACTGCTGCTTGTCGGTTAGCGAATGACCGCAACCTGTCACGGTTTGGGCAATGTTCGTCGTTATCGAATTTCTCGGATCTACTTCGTGATATTACTGGTCCACGACCACGACTTTCTTCTTGGATTCAATTTCTCGAGAAATTAATTTTCGCGCAATTTGCACAGGCAAACGAAATCGATCGTTTCCTCGGGCATTTTTCTTCGAAGACGGGTTTTTCAATCCCGGAATTAGCTCGGCGAACGTTGGAAGAATTATTATGATCATTATCGTATTTATTCGAGCGGGAACGATATATCGTAATTCCAAGATTTGTCGTTGAAAAAAAATGGTCTATTTAATTAATTACGTTTCACAAGTCGGACTCGGTATCATTAAACCGGATACAGGGAGAGTCGTCGATACAAAGTAGAGCCCAAGTTCGCTTTCTTCGAGATAAATTATCCGGGGCGTCGGCCACGAATTGAAAGCTCGGTAACTTGGATTTCATTCAGATCAACGACGCGGCCGTCCGTTGCGCGTTCGTCAACCCGATGATTCATGTTAAGCGTGGTCAGTAAATTTTTTCATTTGGAATAAACGAAAGCCGCAGGTTTCCTTACGACTCTTTGTCTTTTGATGAACATTTACGTGCAGCCGATATTGAAATAAGCGGAATTATAGTCGAGAAAAAGGCGAAAGAAACTGACGAATAATATGGTTGTTTACGTTTCGAGGCTCGTTCGTTCTTTCGTGATCTCCAGCCCAAGCTCGATGACGGAAAGTATATCTCTTATCAGTCGCTGTCGCTGATAAGGAATATAAAGGTACTTGCGTCAGTGTGCTCTTACACCTATGTGTTGGACCATACCGTTTCACAACTCGCTGACATTTCGTTGTTTTTATTTATTCCCATTTCGAAACCGGCACATAAATAGTGATTCAGTGAGGTAGGTGGTGACGCATGCCCCGCCATAGATAAATAAGAATTGATATTGTGGGAACGTTGTTATAAAAGTTTGTCGATTACGAGCAAAGTCATTTCCATTAACGTAATATCATACCTGGTGGGAGATTTAATTCGCCGTATCTTCGTCGGGAATAAACTTACAAGCTTCTTATCATTAATCGCTCGAGGCATCAGGTTCGAGTCAGCACCAACAGCTGGAAGTAATAAGCCGATTGCAGAAATCCAATTACAGCACCAGGTGGCAACGTTTCGGCACAGACAGACCGTCGTTTGCCTATCATCGTACCGTTTAAATTTAACGTCGAGGTTTCAGGAACACGTGAAATCTTGCGTGGGCTTTATGTATATGTTCATCCTTATCTGCTAGTGGCTCGGATCGATATCAAACGGCTGATAAAGTTTCCAGCAACCCGATTCTTTCGTTGATAAGTGTGTCGCGATGCGACCTTGCATTCTTGTCCCGATGCGATACCTCGACTGAAGTTAACTTTCACTAATACGTGAATTAGCATACACGCTACACACGTGCTTTATACGTGTGTAGACCCGCGCAATTTGCTGTCACTTCCTGCGAATAATTAGGAAGGATTCTAATTGGTTAGGAAATTGCCAAGCGCATTATTGCCGTTAAATAGAGACGCGTGCTTGCTTCGTTTCTGGGGGAATCTTGAAGTGAATCGAAAATTGACACGCGACCTGATACAGGCAAAATTACGTCAACTGTGATCTAAAGTGCCGATAGATGTACGTTTTTTTCGGGACCATACAATTAACCAGCTTGATTCGTTATTGGCTTGCTTGACAGTTGTACCACTCTGAACGTTTAAAGTAACACGATACCACGCTTTCCATTATTTATTATTGCCTCGCTTGCTTCCTCAGATTTCAAAAACATTTCATCGTCGCGTCACCAATTAATCAGAAATCATAAAACATGTTTTTTTCTTTTTTTTTTCATCATTCGCAATTATAAGGCTAAGGTTTTGGAAATGCGGGGCATGTTTCAGTCGTAAGCTTTTGGTGACGGTCAACAGTCCGCGCATTCCTATCAGAAATTGGTCATATTTCTGCCAAAGCGATCTGTGATCAGCCTTCGTGAATTAGCTTCGTGGCAACATACGCCTTGTACTTTTTCTAAAACGTCTGGGTTTCCTCACAAGTATTCTTCCTCTCTAGATCAATCGTCTAGTGCCTTCCAACGACATGCCCGGACTATGAGTATCCCGGAAGACAATAGGATGAGCGCGAGCATCATCCGCAGTTGAAAGTCGCCCAAAGTTTTTCAAGAGAGGCGTCAGCACCGCCTTATTGTTACTTGAGTGCCGATAGCCAAAGAGTCGTAGAAAAGCAAAAAATGAGCGACGAAAGTTACGCGCAGCTCATGGAGGACGGATACAGGAACCGACCGTCGATATATCGGCGAAACAAGCTGGAAACCGTAGTGACTCCGATGATACCAAAACCAGTTTTCACGCCTCATAAGAGGATCGGTCATCCCGCGGCCCTAGAGAAGCTTAAGCAGTGGGATGTGCTGGAAGGCGAAAAGGGCATACGAGTCATACAGAAAACGGCGCCGGAGATGTGGATAGTAAAAAAGCCTAGCTTTCAGGCGAACAGCGGACATTATGGGCCCGGTAACGAAACGAGTTCGGTGGTAGGGCGCCTTCGGAACGACCCGTCGTCACGACTGATCGCATACGTCCAGCCGGAAGTGCCCGCGCGCAAAGCGGAAGACCGAATGCAGAGAGTCATGCAGGAGACTCCGAAGTCGCCGTCGAGATCCAACTCGACTTCTTCGAGTGGTGAGAAACGCTACGACAATTCCAATAATTCTGGTCCAGTGAGTCTGAACATGCTCCTGAACCAAAACCGACAGGCCAAAGCCGACAAGTTCGCGGAGGAGAACAACGACACTACTCTACAGCAGCTGGAACAGCAGGTCAAGTCCATCGAGGTGAACACGATCGCGGCCAATACGCATCGGTTTCACGATCAGGCGCCGCAGTATTATCCCTATTTGCGTTACAAGGATATCTTCACTACGGCCGATAACGACGATGACCATGACACTGTCGGGTAAATGAGTGCAGCAATCGCATAAACCTCTCTATCTCTATCTCTCTCTCTCACTATCCATCTCGCTTTAATCCTGTACGAATCCTTTAACACTTTCCATTCCTTTCCAGAGTTGCATATTGTGAACCGACCTAATCAATCGCAATCAGTTACTAAAGTTGTTTCATGAAATGATGATAATGATGATGTACGTCACGGAGCAGTGTTGCATTGCTGTTTCGGAGGTTCACAGTACGCAGATACGATTTCGGAACCTTGAGAATTGTTCAGGACATGTGTCAGTCCGTCTTCTTCGACAAATCTGAGTTCTTTGCATTTACCGTGAAACGACAACTTGGCTTCATAGAATATAAAGAACTCAGGATATTGCGGAAAGTACTGAACGAATAAACAATATGAAAGCGTTCCGAAATGTTGTCAAGTCACTTTTCTGATCATCCTTTATTTTCCATGATGCTAAGTTCGCAATTTCCTATTTACAATGCTAATCCATGACTCCTCATCGCTTCATAAAAATAATAAAATGAAAACACATGTTCGATAAAAAGGACCCCGAAACCTATGCAGCGCGGAGACCCTACGAGAAATTCGATCGGCGCTAACGCTGGTCACCGGGAGAAGAAGCAAGTGACCAAACTGACGAGGGCTGCGTCCGACGCGAGACATCGTCCTGATATAATCCTATCACCGAGGCTGAAAAACTCGCTTAATCCGGTGAAACCGTTTTCTACGAAGAAGCACCGACAGAACGGAGAACCGGAAGCCGGCACGCTGAAACCACTATCGGATATGATGACTAAACCCGGAAAGGTCTCGGCGGAGGTAGCTAAACACCTATCTTGGCTAATTCCCTCATTGTCCATTTATACTAATTTTGGTTAATTCAACATTCTTACGCGGAAGAAACAAAGGACACTTATATCCGATTGATTGTTGTTTTTTTTTTTTTTTTTTTTTCAAGAAAGTTATCGCTCATTGAATTTCAATTATTGACATCTTTTCCATCTCCTACTATTATTATTTCTTATTTATCCAAAAAAGTATTTATATTCTAATTTACGATGAGCCGCGGTACCCATCTTCTCTCTTTGTTCATTTCGCCTACAAGTGTGACCAAGGGTGATCTTGCTCCTTTCCAAGACTAGAGCCTTCTCTAAATCATTCACGTTTGTATGCAGCCAGACAATGTGCAGGCGTTCTCGATACGTTCACCTTGTTCCCCAACAATATTCAAACTACAACTTACCGCGATTGACAGGTCATATGACCTGTCGTTTGCAGACAAAGCAGTTCTGGAAACGATGAACGTCCTATGAATGGAACGTTACAATGGAACATTGCATTTGGAAAGTAAATGTATGGTTACAATAACGATACTAATACCTGCTAGCAGTTTGATATTCATTCTACAGATAATTAAAACTGTTATTTTTTATTATTGTATGACTAGAATTTTTTACACATCCATACAAGAAATCCATACAATACTAATAAAAAAATCGTAATGCCGGCTTTCCTCTTAACATCGAGTATTCACTGACTTGAAGTTAGCATAATAGTTGGTACCTTTTCACAACGTGTAAGAAATAATTTCTATGAAACGTCACATTGGCAATGCTACTTTGAAAATTACATTAGTCACCTAAACGCTGTGTTCGCTACGTTTCCTAGAACGTTACATTGTAACCACCTCGTTAAAGTGTGAATCTTATGCAAATTGTAACGCTGCGGGTGTTATTTTTATGAAACGTTACAATGGCTCGTTATTGTAGACGTTTCCGAGATGTTTATTTTATTCCATACCACAGTAGAATGTTTAAGACAGAATAATGTACCGTTCCTACGTAACGTTGCATTTTTATTAAGAAATCGATATAGCGTAACGTTTAATTTGTACACTCATAGTTTCTTACGTCATTATGACACGTTACATTTCTCACTTCTTTTTCATTGTTTTTTTTAACTGTTTGTTTAATTTTTGTAAACAATGCATTGTTAACAATTGTATAGACGATTTAATAATGTGGTGACGTATAAAACGGACAACCCATTGTTTACCAAAACAGGACTAAATTATAATGAAATAACTAAAATTGACTAATAGTGCAGAAAATTGATTAAGATGCAATTACTGAAAATTACTAAATCAATTTTATGAATATAAACTATAGTTTTTTACAGTTATCGCTTCAAAAAATTATTAAACGCTAACCGAAAAAACGTTAGTTAGATATTTCGGGGAATTCCAAAAAATGTCTAAGTGCGTACTTTCTACAAATGTTGATAAATACATAAATCAGTTTGGGCATTCGTGTCATTTTATCGTTCAATCCGGCTAATTCGAATAATCGAGGAGCGAAATTGCATTTCCCTGATTTCGTGGGCTGACGAAACGCTATTAGTGATGTATATACAGGGACGTCTTAAACTAGAGCGAAAAATCTGCCATAATGGCCGCACACGATACTCACCGAAGTCGTGTCTCCCCTATCTCTCTAGGCTCCTCAAAATTCGCATCATTATAGTCTATCGATTTTTGTCGGTGGCCAAGTCCCGTCAGGCACGCGACCCCCAGCCGGCAACGTGTCACGTACATATACATAGTGTTGCAAAACTTATTTTCAACGTAGGCATCACCACCACCACACCACCTGGGGATCGAAATGCTGCAACCAGTTGCGCATGACTTTCTCGTGGGAGAAAACGCCGCTTCGAAGCAAACTCTTTCGGCCGCCATGCGCTCCTGATACATTTTGCAAAATTCTTTTTTCATTTAAAACCGTAAAACTATGCCGTTTTTAAATCGCTCGCATCTACGTGCGAATACCTTGCCGGGCACGAGGACATTTCGCATCACAACGGAATTTACGTAATGGTCTTTGCGCAATAGATATTACGCGTGGGTTGTCTTAAAATTAAGTTCAACGTCGGAATTTGAAAGCGGAAAGAACAAAGAACAGTTGCCAGTTTTCTATTGATCGTTAAATTTATGTAATATTTTGATATCGTCGCGATTCATTTCTTGTAAACAATCACACTGAAATATTGGTCGTTGATGATGAATGGTTATGGGGAAAAAATCCATTGGAAACAATTGAATTGAAGGACAACGTTAAAACATTCAGATGAATATGCTTATGGGCAAGAGAATAAGAATCTGAATTTTCAGGGGTGCTTCTAAAATAGAACCCGATACAGAAATTTAATCCAACGCGCTAAAACTTTGCGAGGATCGGAGCTTCACGCGAGCGAGTGCAATGTCATAATCCGGCACGTTCATTGTTTCCTCCGTCAGAGTAGGAAATTTCGCGTGCCGCTCTCCTACGTAACCCAGAAGGAGGGACGAACGTCTCGGAGTTGCACACGACATGGGGGAGTGTGCGTGCACTCGTGCCGTGTGAGAGGCGACGCTCGGGCTTGCGGCTGATCAGCTGACCAGAAAGAGCGGAGCAGCAGCTCGAAGACGCCGACGGTTTCGACGTCAGTCAGTGCGACAGACAGACAGTCAGGGCGGCCAACGGACAAGGGGCTGGGACGATCGCGCACGCGCGTCCATCGTACCCGAAGGGATCTAGGGAGGTCCCCGCAAGGGTGGCTCGCGCAGTTTACCACGCTGACGGGGGTGGCGGCACGTATTGATTCTCCTTGCTTCCCTCGCGTTCCGCACAGTCCTTTCGAGGTTGCCGTCGATGGCGTCGAAGCCTCGGCCGGTGCTAGCGAGACGGACCTCCGCTCAGCCCAGCAACGCACAATCGTCGCTAGTCTCAGATCGCGCACAAACCCGGACGGTCCTTGGGCGAGGCCACGGTCGGTCGTAAAGGATGGTGTTTCCGCCTCGGTCGAACGGGCGGAGATCGTGTCTTCGCGGGACCACGGCCGCGAAAAGAACGAAGAGTGCATCGCCACGGTCGCGGTATAACGTTAGGGACTGATCGTAATGCTTCCACTTGTTCACGGGCCCTTTGGAGATTGATTAGTTTTTGGGTCCAGTTCGATGGTGAATTTGGCGGAGTTCTACGCCAGTCTAAGGAATCGAAAAACCGTCGAGTCTGTTGCTGGGCTCTGAAGCGACCTCCCCTGTACGTGGCTGCAGAGGCAAGGACGACGAGCCAAGATGAAGAGCCGATGAAATACGACGGCGGATGGATGCGAAGCTGAGAAATTCTGACAAAGTCCTACCGCAAATTGGTGTTCTGAACTGTCGAATCGCGAATCGGAAATTCGGGGAGGCTTCGGAGAGAAAACTGGAACTCTAGCGTTTGGACAGGAATGATGGTGAGCTTCAGGGGCCAGGTGTGAAGTGACGTTGAATATATCCGAAGGCGGTTAAAGTTGTTTTCGCCGCCTGACGATGTGCAGTTTCGGGAAATTGACCTATTAACGAAACGATATC
Source organism: Trichopria nigra (assembly GCA_030522945.1). Lineage (NCBI taxonomy): Eukaryota > Metazoa > Arthropoda > Insecta > Hymenoptera > Diapriidae > Trichopria > Trichopria nigra. The sequence goes on from JAPYZR010005188.1 coordinate 10,678, forward strand.
GTGTTTCGATCATTATTGCCGAAAGTCCTTGTCGTTCAACTACGTCATCATCATTTCATCTCTGTTTCTATCTGTCACTTTCTTTCTTACTTTTCTTCCGACCTTCTGTCAACGTTTCTCAAGCCTTTCCCGTCCGTTCTTTCGTTATCTGTACTTTTTCCGTATCCGCCTGCACCTCTCTCTGACAGTGTCTCGATCGGCGTTGTTGTAGGATTAAATGGGAGCTGAGGGCGTGGAAGCCACTGTGTGCGCGCATCGGAACTCTAGAAGAAAGAGTCGAGTATCCGGAATATCGGATTTTCGGAAGTGGCAGAACACTAGAAAGACGTCAAGGCCGAAGTGGTGTGTATCCGGGCTGAAAGTTGGTCGAGTCCCCGATGCCCTGGGGCCTCGATCGGTGTCCCATTTCCCGCGTGGGAGTGGGGCGATGATCAACAGAACCACCCATCTTCAAGTTAGATACAAATCTCCTGGAAGCCGAGGAACGCTCCTTCAGCGAACGCCCTAAGGAGGAAGATTCGGGAGTCCCGCGTTGGGCCTTCCGCTCTATCATCCCAATACGGATCGTTGAACGGTCAAACTGGCGACCACGAAAATTGCCACCACCACGTCCTCCTGCAAGATGGTCACACGTGGCCTTTTGCGGGTAATTTGGAAGCATTTTACTGATATACGTAATCTGTGTTTGCGCGCTATCGGGTCATACTTGAGGGCAATCGGAAACTGACAACGGGTAGAGCTTTGGAAATACGCGTTTACGGTTTAATATCCTGAAGCGTCACTTGTGAATTATGTACCCTGCGAAGCGGAAAATGGAAAGACGAAACTTGCGATTACTATAGTCGGGAGATATTTTTGGAAAGATTTCTTCGAAGCAGGCCGTCCCATTATGCGAATTAACTTTACCTTCGCGTCGTATACTTCGTAGATCGTACGAAACCGAATTGGTGTGATTTGATGGCTCGTGACCCATACGCGGAACCTACCCTTAAGATTCATTCGCGATTAACCCGGTATACAATATTGGAAACTCCTATATGATTCGAGGTCAGATAACAAGTTTTTGCCGTTTCAGGTTGCCTCTGTTCCTTTTGTAAAGAGACGCGAAGATTTCTCGGTGGGGGTCGTGCTGGATGCCTTGGAACGAAGGAATATAGATAGATGCCTATTGTTAAAGATATTACATTGCTTTGCTGGAAGATATTATCAACTTCTTCTTCTTCATGTGGATTCTTAAATTTACCACTTTTTAAACGAGTCTACTAGATGCATGGTCCCTTAAATGTCTACATGTTTATAGTTGCTCTTAATGCGTTAATCCTCTTATTGCGTTCGTATTGTTGAGTTTGATCTTGCGCCTAAACACTTTTATTTTAGTCTTTTTCTTGGACCACTTTACAATCGTTCATTTATTACCTAAAATATGTATGTATGTATGTATGTTTTGCGCGGAATCTTGCATGATTGAAAGGAGAGCAGAATTCAGGGCGGGACAATCATTTGAAGGAAATTGGCAATGTTTGGAAACGATGACAATGTGAATAATATCGAGATATATTCCCTTGATTCGCTTCATTTTCTTAGGTAGCAACCTTATCTTCACTCATGCTTCGATTTCTTCTGCACATATTTTGTAGGAACAAAGACAAAGGACACAATTTAAATTTAGATTGACATCATTAAACGTTAAATGTTTTAGTTTTTTTTTTTTATTAGTCCAATTTACCAAGTATTATTTACTAATAATTACAAAGGACGTAATATTCGATCCTGTAAGAGTCACCCATAAATATCTAGTTTCATGAAACAAAAGATTGTTGACTTTTTTCATTCCGCGATGTCGGATTGGCCTTCAACAGTTCCGAATTATGTTTGCATACGCACCCAAAAAGTTCTGGATTTTACGGCTGACATATAATTTTATTCCTTTTGAAGTTGTAAAAGTTGAGATTTTACAAAACACTAAATGGATTTTTTACTGTCAGAAAGAACAAAAGTGCAATGATGCAACATTTTTTGCAAAGCTGCCTGACGTCGCAGCATAAAGTTTCAAGACAACCTTAATAGGTACTAAAATTCTAATTCCGCGTATTCCAATCATGTACTGACTCTCTTGCGCGGTATGACTAGGTCACCATTGTCATTTCCGTTAGGTAACAAAAATGTTAGACAATAATAGGAAAAAAAAAAAATAAAATAAAATAAAATACGATAAAAAAACGATTGCGGCCGCAATGTATAGGATTCGATGCGATTAGATCGCTCATCAAGGTCAAGTCGCGGTATCCCGGTCTAAAGATATAGCGTGGCAGTATTGTTCCCTTGGAAACACATGGACGAACTAATCAGCGAAATGCTTATGACGACGGTATCGCGTCCAATCGAAAAGCACGCACACGCGACACTCTTCTGCATACCAGGGGTCAGCGGAAGAGACGCGCTAACGAGGTTCAATTAATTCCATTGACAACGACCCGTATCCCTAAATGAGTCAAGTGCACGTACGATTAGCGCATTGGGCTTCCGCGTGCGGCAGTTTGTTCCGTTTTCCGGACCACGTGTGGAATTGCGCAAACGTTTACAAGTAACGGTAAACACGACGACGAACATTAAACACGGTGACGAACGACTGCGACAGTTCTTTAAGAAACGACGGCTGACCCCGATAATTGCTTCGCGCTGCCGTCGTCGCTCGTTTAAATCAGTTTTAACGAATGTTGCGACGAAGGAACGAGTTTGCCAGTCGTTTTGAAAAAATGTTTCCAAGTATTATTGTTGGGTGAAGGGGGGGGGGGGGGCAAAGTTAAAAACTGAAATTCACAGCTGTTCCTGAGAAATGGATGACAGCGATCCTATAGTCACGAGATTTGTAGAGTTGACCATGGATCCCATTATGGATCCAGCCACCACGAATTGAAATGACTGTAATGATATCATAAACTTTGCGACAAATTTTCATTTAGAGATACGGTCGATGACGTTGGAAATGAGTGCAAGAGGTTGAATAAACTAACGGCCGTGATTTGTTTCTTGTTTCAGACGGGTGACGGTGTTGGCGTGTCGAGCAGCGGAGGCCGACTCTCCTCGAGAAGTCGAACCTCCGAGGAGCCGACCATTGGCAAGTACAAGCTCCTGAAGACCATCGGCAAAGGCAACTTTGCCAAGGTCAAGCTTGCCAAGCATGTGCCTACGGGGAAGGAAGTCGCAATCAAGATCATCGACAAGACGCAACTCAACCCCGGCAGTCTGCAAAAGGTAACGTATCAGGAATTAAGCGTT
>JAPYZR010005189.1:0-12214 GCA_030522945.1 Trichopria nigra
AGAGCCCAAATTAAAAAAAAAAGTTTCAATAATTTGTTATTTATACTTTTATTGTTGCAAAGCTCAGTCGGTAACTGTTCTACTTTAGAACCCCCTTAAGCTTTGCGTAGCATGTATATGAATTCAATAAATTTTATGTATATAAAAAACGGATTTAAGTTTTAACCAGGTTTTCTATAAATCGAAAGTTATTGTCATCACCTTGAACCTTTTTTGAAAAATCAGAAGGGCGCGAAATACGTAATTTCGTACGTACTGACGCATCGCGACTTTCTTGACTTGGCCAGTCAACCACAATGCAACAATTATGTAACATTAATGTAACATTTATGTAAGAAATAACAATAGTTAAAGATAAAAACGATATCCATCGTTAAAGCATATATCGATTAAAATAATTGATTCGATAAAATTTCCAATATTTCGAACGAGTCGTCATTTATTTATGAAGTACACAGAAAGTACACACTATATATACAGTTAAATATATATGTATATACTATGTACCAGGTGACTGCATATACTTTATGTATATCGAGGTCTCGAATATATATTTTCACACGCGTAACAATCTTTCTCTCTAACGAACGCCTCTCGTCGGTCGGTGGCCGTTTTAACGGGGTACACGTCTATTTTTATCTCGCTCGTTATATTAATTAATTATGTTTCGGGGATCAGCCGTCGCATTATATGCAAAATCGGAAAACCGCTTTTCGCACTCGGCCGGCGATTGTCGACGTTCGACGGGAGTCTTTAACGAGAAGCCTATATACTATATGTGTATGTATAGAGAGGATTGGGACAATGACCCGCAACGCAGTTAAATAATAAAAATAAAACGCAGGCGCGTCAGGCACTTCGTTTGATCCGTGGAAAGAAAAAAAAAAAGATAAGTTTTACCGGGTGCAACGACGAAACTGTAACGGGAGATAACGCCGAGGGAGATTTCGCCTTTACCGACCGCCGCCATCTTTTTCACCGTCGGTATCGTATCGAGTGCGGGTTTCGATTCGAAAGTCGAGAAAGAGAGAGAGAAGGTCGTTTTATTTATCAATCGAAAACAGAAAGATTATCGTTAATGCCATTTTTTAAGTCCGCGTGAATTTTTTCCGGTTTTAATGAATCGATAAACGAAGAGCGGAATAATTAATCGTTCGGGGACTGTACGGTATCGAGGAATGTGATAAATTATCGAGCCAGCGTCTTTGTGTATATCGAAATATTTTTTTCATACGTGCAATTAATATCGAAATTGATTGCAATATATATGAGGGAAAAAAAAAGAGGAAGAACAGCCTGTGATACCATTTTTATGACATAAGAGAAATGAAGAGATATTTCGATTCAGCGCGAAGAATACACAAACAATGATATCGACAGTTTCAACTGTATCGATATATTTTTGAAATCCTATTCAGTTTTCATACGATTAAGAAAAGAGAGAGAGAGAAAAAAAAGTTTGAAAAGATTTTCTGCACTCTTGAAAAAATTTTGTTCTCAATAATATATAAGCGGGAAATGCCATTTCCCGCACCGCAGTTTAGTTTAGTAATTAAAACCATTTTTATTTTCATTTATCGCGACAAATATTTAAAGAAACGAATGTTATAACGACTTTCTAATCGTCATAATGTTAGTAGAAGCTTAAACGACTCGGTCGATAATATCAATTCCTACAATCTAAATCATTCAAATTAAACAGAAACGATAGATATATTTTGAGGCGCATGTGTTTTATATATAAATGTACATCTACTTTCAGCGTAATCGGTTTACAATAAAAATGCGAATTGCAATAGCGTAATTTCAATTTTATTCTTTAGAATTCTCGCCCAATTCTAAACCGATTACGTTAAAAACTGACGTACGCTCATAAGAAAATGCGTAAAAGCGCCCTAAAACAGATTTGGGCTTTAAAATATGTGTAGTTTTTGGTTCAATCGAATTTTTTAGATTATAGGAATTGACGTTATCGACCGTGCCGCTTTAGTGGAAAAAAAAATTAATGTATATAACGATTATTTTTATGTTAGATAATATATATATGTATATTTTATATGAATTTTGAAGCACAATTGTCCAACTTGATTTTTTATTGCAGTGACTACACCATGGATGCTTCGGCGCCGCCCTATCCAGTTCCAGGACCTACACCACCGCCATGTTAGTATGCGTTTACTCCAATAAATAAATAAATAAATAAATGGGTATACCTTCGAAAAAGGCACATCCTCGCGAAAATAAATTGAAATTACTCTATTTTGTATACAAATTTTTTCCGTAAAAATCGAAGTATTTTGAAGATTTCCGTCCGCCATATTTGATCCGCCATCTTGAACGTCGGAAAATGTAACATCAGATTCGTGATCAACGACACGGAAGACTTGTATACACGTTCTTTTTTTCTTTTTTTGTCAAAATTGAAATATTTTGAAGATTATCCTCGGCCATATTTGATCCGCCATCTTGAATTTCTGCGAGACGAGGAAATATTTTTGCAGAATTTGTGGAAGTAACAGGTGGCTATTAATGATGTGGGTGCATGGGTATGAAGTAACCATTTCTTAGCGATTCGTGAAACGGTTATCTGAAGATTTATGTATATTGCTAAGGAATTTTTATATTAAAAAATAAATCAAGACGTAGTCAATGAAACATCTTGGAAAGGTCCATTTTATCGAGTGTTTATCCAACATTTTCTTGTAATTTCTCGATCGACGATAGTTGAATTAAGGATCGTCGTCGTAAAAACTTGTAGATCGAGCATGAACGTAAAAACGATCCAGAACGAAACGTGCAGCTGCTCGAAGCAGGACCTTGGGCATTTGATGGCATTGCTGTACAAGAAAAAAGTGTTAAAACTGAATTACACAAGCAATCCTGTCGCTCATACAAAAACGAGAGATTTAAGGATGTGAAAATAAAGCGTTGGAATCAGTTGTAGGCAGTAATAGCAGCTTCAAACTTATTGATTTATTTGTTTATATACGTACATGCACATTTTATTCAAATTTTACTTACCAATAGTGATATCAGATCTAAATTGTTTATATGGATACATTTTAAAACAACGATGGTGAATGTCATGTAAATTTATTGTAAGTACATATTTTATTCACTATGGTTAATGAATTTCAAACCTACATTTTTGTACGAATACATTTTATTCATCGACAATGAATTTCAGACCTACATTATTTGTACGAAGACGTTTTAGTATTTTAATACATTTTAACTGCTGACGATGAATGTTATATGTAAATTTAGTAGATTATATAAAAATTAAATTGTACGTATACATTTCAGTCGCTAGTGAATTTAGATGGAAATTTATTGTACGAAAACATTTTAATCATCAATGGTGAATTTCAGATGTACATTTATTGTAAGTATACATTCTATTCACACTGGTAATGAAATTCAAACCTACATTTTTTGTAGGAATACATTTCAATCACAGATAGTGAATTTCAGATGTAAATTTATCATATGTATACATTTTATTTATCATTGGTGAATTGAAATGTATATTTATTGTATGAATACATTTAAATCACCGATGGTGAATTTCATATGCAAATTTATTTTATACATATCCACATTTTGTATTCATCAATAGTGAATTTCAGATGTAAAAATATTGTACGTATGCATTTTGATAACTAATGGTGAATTTAGATCTAAATTGTTTATACGAGTACATTTCATTCACTGGTTAATGAATTTCGGACATAAAACAAAAAAATAAGCTATTACTAAAAGGATACTGATGGATATCATGAAAATTCATGGTCTTGAGGATATTTTCATTATTGTATCTTCTCATGCTATGAAATAGAAAAATAATCATATTGTCAAATATGTCCTAAGAGATAATTGTTGTTACGCCCTATTTTAATTGAAATGCATTACAAAAACGAATATAAAAACAACAAGTATAAAAACAAATGAAAAGTGTTGCTATAATAAGACTTGATAAAGGCAACGTCAGTGTTACGCATTAATATTGGACTGATAAAATGAAAGATGCGCTGGGCAAAATGGAAAAAAAAAGAGTATAGTGTCGTATGTCATCTCTTATAAATTTTGTGATACAAAGTATACACAGGTCAACTAGGAAGACTACCCAGTAATCGTAATTGGATTAAAATGTATTAAAAATTTTAATGTTTTTGGGTCAACCAGAAAAATGTCATTTAAACGCAAAAAAGGTTTTTATACGTATAATAAGGTCCAAATACAGAGTATCAATGGCATATTTCATTGGGAAAACTTATTTTCGATTCAGATTAATAGAAATGCATTTTCTTATTCAGAAATTTTGGATTCACATTGATTGAAAATTCAAATTTTCATATTCGAAAAGGAATTCCGGCGACGACGACGTACGCGTCAATTAATCCACCTTATCTATATACTTTCCTTTTCATATTACAAAATCATTTAATCGCTGCAACGACGCACATGTGTGTGTGTGCGTGCCTGTATAGGAAGAGCGACGATTTCGACCAATGTACGTGTGCAACGAGGGCCGCTTCGTCAAGTACCATGTCAAGTAGATAATGGTTGCCAGTTATTATTAAGGAGTCGTCGCAACGCGTTATCTCTTTTTCCCTTTATCTCTTTCCTTTATCTCGTCCTCTCTTTATCAGTTCGCCTCCGTTCCTCTCGGCACTTATAGATGTACGTCGGCTTCGGTAACGTTTAGTACACCGTCGGTTTCTCGATATAAACGTCGGTCAAATGCGGTTCGCTGATTCATTTTTCCAAACCACGATATCGAAAGATTCATCTCGATCGGGTGTTCGAAAGTTATTTCGTTAAACCAATTTATCCCCAACGAAAAACCGTCTAACGTTTTTGTATTCGAAAAGACCGGAGCCCATGCTGAATGTAAACAAAGAGAGAGAGAAAAAAAAAACAATGAAGTAAATGCAACAAACGTCAAATAAAAACACGCAAGAAGAGACGACGGGATCCATCAGATTGGATCGTATCAGCAGAGACCACAGTAATCAGTTGATCACCTGCCACACTGGATGGAATGAAAATATCGAATACGATGAAAACATACCCAGACGAGCTGGAAACCTAGATTCAATATGGACACGAAGAAGAAAGGGGCGCTTGATTCTTGACGAAGAGAAGTCGTCGTGTATGGTGTTTCGAAATACCCTCTCGTTATCGCTTAACCGCGGCGACACGAGGAGATTTTAAAAATAAACGCAAATTACACATTGTGATAATGCGGAATCTCGTCGCGAACAATATTTTGCCGGGATAAAAAAGTCTGGCGACGATCGCCATAAATCAAGGGCGGTAGCTCTCACTCTCACTCTCGAGATTTTATTGAGCTTTAACGGAAAGTTTGCATCGATAAGGAGTGTATAATATGCGCGTCACATTTCAATATAAGAGCGGTGGGTGCTAAGGGAAATGTTGCGCCGATTAAAACGAAGCTGCCGGTCCCGCTGAATGGAGAAGAAACGGGTTCCGATATCTTTGCGATAAAAAAGAAAGAAAGAAAGATAACCTAAATCGAAAAAATCGCCAAGTAGTCATATTTTACCGGAACGAGGACGTCGAAGCGCAACAGCGGATAAAAGCAGACACACGCTCGAATAAGGAGACGAGAAGGAAACCGGATTTCATCGGGAGAAGGCGAAAGACAATTATCCTCCTCCTCCTCTTTTTAGCCAGTTAATTATTTGCTTATTTTTGTATTTTGGAAATAAGTGTATTATACTTGCCGCGGGCGGTACATGGCCGAGAAGAACCGTAGGAGATCTTCATCGAGAATCCTCCGCGTAAGGGGAGACACGCGACCTTGAGGGAAGGAACGGTTAATTGTTCGTACAACTTTTGCCCATCCCAAGCGAACAATGGATGGTGATTATTACGAGTACTCGTGGAAAGTGAAGTTTCGCCAATTGACCCGTCAAGTGCGAAAGTTTCTGGCCAACTGCGGCCCCCAAAAATACAGGAGGCGTCGAGGATACACCCGCTTCCTCACGGACGAGGAGAGGATTTTCAGGTCGATGGTGCCACCGTGGTGGACGGCGCGTTCAGCTCGCGTTTCCCTCGATGATTATCATTGCGTGTAACGAGACGTTTATCCTTTTCTTTTCTCGGTTACCCGCTCGCAGACGGATGGCAAGAGAGGAATACGACCTGTCCGCCAGGATTGCATTGGCTTACGCACCTTGATCGGCTCTACGTCACGCGAGAACTGGACGAAGCGGAAGGTATGAGTTTCAATTTTCATCCTTGATTGTTGTTTTTCTCCATTACAGCAATTTTCGCCTCTGTATAGTTTAGGTAAGTTCAGGAGGGGGGATGATTCGCTAAAAAGTTAGACTAATCGATATTGGCTGATGATGATGCTGACGTGTTGTCTCGTCGGCGGGGTCATCCGGTATCAATGGCATAACTGGAACGATTGTTTATTAGCTATCGACAAGAAGATTTGTGTCACACGTCATATACGTATCGTTGTTGTTAGCACCAGTGTAGAATCGCAATCATCATCATCATCATCATTATTCAATTTGCCTCCAGTCATCATTGTTGAATATTTTTCTTACATCATTGTCATCATCATCATCATCATTCAATTTGCTTCCATTTCATCATTGAGTTGAATGTGTTTCTCATAGGATTATTTGTTACGATTTTGTGTCAATGTAGACTCGAAAACCACGGAGAGAAACTACAAAATTTTTGACGCTCAAGGCGATCAGTTGTTTACCGCCACCGAACAATCGAGCAGCCTAGGCCGCTGGCTCTTCGGCAAACATCATGGATGGGATTTTCGTATCGAGGACAAAACGACGCGAGAAATTATTCGGCTCACGCGACCGCTCCGCTGTTCAGAAGTGAGAAGTCGAACAATGAAAAGTCAAACGCTGAACTTGCGTAAGGGCAGCTAATTAAATGGAAATTAACGTGTATTGTTCTTTCAGAGAGTCATGGTGCACGCCAATGGGAAATTGGTGGGTTCCGTCAGGCAGAACTGGAATCTGTGGCGACCGTCGTTCACCATGTACAACGAAAATGACGAAAGGTTATTGTGGATGAAAGGACCAGTTTGCTGGGGCTGCGGACACGAAGCCGACTTTCGAGTAACGTTTACGAGCTTTCATTTCATGACTAATAAAGAAATACATTGAAAACATAATGATAATAAACATATAGTGACAGTACATTTCGTTGCTAGTGCGGGAAATTCCCATTTCCCACACTGTCGTGGGAAACACGAGTTCCAGGGATGGAATTCAATTGTTATTCCTTTTTTTTTTAAACGAAATTCAAAAGAATTCATAGGAATTGAAATATTACACACGTTTTGTAAAATATTCGAATAGAATTTTTACAAGAAAAATGTCGAATGATAAACGAATTATTGAAATTTATTGAAATTATTCCATGAAATTCAAGAATTATAATTTAATTCCATCCAATTTCAATTGTGGGATTAGATGGAATGGAATAAATGCCGGAATTTCTGGGAAACACAATTTTCAGTATTTTCATTTATTTCGATTTAATTGGAATAGATGAATTTCATTTCGTGTGATTGGATGGGATTGGCACGAATAACATTAATTTTGCATTATTTACATTTCTTCTTTCATTTACTTGATTCCATTCAAACGTAGATTTGGATGGGATTGGACGGGGTTGGATCAGATTGAAAGTTTTATAAAACTTATCAAATCAATTTCGTTTGAATTCCATTTAAGAAATGAAATGAAATGAAATTTGCATTATGTTCAATTAATTGGATTAGATAAATTTAAATTCGTGGAATTTAATGGGATTTGGAGGAATTGAATGGAATTGGTACGAATAATATTTAATTTTCAATTATTTACATTTCTTCTTTCACCAACTTGATTCCATGCAAACGTAGAATTGAATGGGATTGAACGGGATTGGATCAGATTGAAAGTTTTATAAAATTTGTCGAATTAAATTCGTTTGAATTCCATTTAAATGGTGAAATGAAAGAAACTTAAATTGGCATTATTTTCATTTATTCGATTTACATGGATTAGAATTTTAATCGCGGGATTGGAAGGGATTAATGGAATTGGATGGCATTTACACGAATAACATTAATTTTGCATTGTTTACATTTCTTTTTTCACTTACTTAATTCTATTAGATTAGTAGATATAGTGTATAGTAATAATTAAAATCGCAATCTTGGGATTGGATACGATTGGACGGGATTATATCAGATTGAAAGTTTTATGAAATTTATAGAGTTAAATTCGTTTAAATTACACTTCAAAGATAAAACTAAAGAAAATTAAAATGGGATTGGATATAGGATTTGACGTTTAATATTATATAACTATTTCAATGTTCTCTTGATCCCATTAATGAATGAAATTAAAGTGATTTGATTCGAATTCTTTTTAATCTACATTTTACTTATTGGAATTGTGTTTTCGTTATTTTTGTTCTTCATCTTTTCACAAAAAATTGTCTCCTGTAATTCGGACCGTGACCAAACTGTCGCTTGCATTTTATAAATTTGTATAATTGGATTCGCTTCTTTGTTCTTCAGGTGTTCAAAACGGGCAATAGGCACAGCGTCGGTGCGATTGCGAAAAAATGGTCGGGTTCGGCTCGAAAATACTTCACGAAGGAAAATTCCATCGGACTCAGTTTTCCAAAGGATCTGGACGAAAAAAGCAAGGCTGTTTTAATTGGTGCATGTATATTAATGGTACGTATACAAGAAATGTCAAAGAAAACGGTCAATAATTTCACTAAAAATTTTTATCGCGAAAAGATTTTTTTAATAATTAATGACGTTTGCAAAATTGAAATGTATGCGAATTGATAATTGTAAGTTAATTTAAACTGACTTTTTAGGACTTCCTGTATTTTAAGGACACTCCAATTCAGCAACGAAGAAAAACATAACGATCAGTGGCACAAACGTTTTTTTTTTTTTTCTATTGAAAAAAACTCCTGGTTTATTTATAAGTTCCTATCCAATAACGAAGCAGATTTTTCACGTAACGCATTTACGTAACAAACTATTATTGTTATAGAAAAATCTTACAAACATAAGACTGTTGACAGTAGGATTAAGAACAAAACAATGCAGTAGGTTTATTCAAAGATTATTGTATGTTCCACGACGAAATATTGTTAAGATTAAGGAAATAATACTCAGTGTACGAACGTTCTTTTGTACCTAATCGAATAAAAATATTTTAATGAACGATTAATGTATTGAAATTGCATTTCTCTCATCTGTTTCAGGATTATTGAGGTTAATATGTAAATCTTTTATTGTGTCGTTAGAAAATACGATGGAATAATGTATATGTGACGAATTTTTGAATCAATCTCGTAATTTTTTGTATTTTTTTTTTTACTGTTTTAATTGCCCCCAAACAATTTCATGTCTGAAAAATTTAATTAGTACATTTGGAAGCACATTTTCTGCGGGTGATTTCGTCTCAGGATTTTATTAATTTTTACAATTACAAAAAGTCTTCTCTACATCTATTCACCTTTATGTTGTTGAAGTTCGAAAAGGTGGAATCCAACGAAAATATTTGAAATGAAATAAAATGAAATAAATAAAAAAATATATATATATTTGGAAGACAACTTTTATTCGAAACGTTTTTTTTTTATTATAATTATAATGTATGTAATATATTATATTTATTATAATTATAATATGTGTAATATATAAATAAAATATATAAACAATAATGTAAAAATTCTATTTAAATAAAGGTTTTATATGTGATGACCATATGATTGAGTGTCTTTCATGATAGCATACAATGTAGTACACTCACGTGTGTGTGTGTGTGTGTGTGTGTGTGTGTGTGTGTGTGTGCACTTTTGTGCCATTTTGAAATTGCTAAACGTTAAAATTAAATACTACAGAAAGTATACCTTGCATAAAGAAGAAAAAAATAAAAATGAAAAAAGTGACAAAAGTTAAAAAAGTAAAAAAAGTAAAAAAATAAATAAAAAGAAAAAAAGGGAAAAAGAAGAAAAAGAAACAAGAAAAAAACACATATATATATATATATATTAAACTTTGTCCATAACAATTTTATATTTTTAAAACGTAAAATGTGCCGACATATCCATATATCGATGTTTATAATTTTAATCATGATTATTTTGATGAGTTACATTATATTTAATAAACTTTCATACAAATTTTCATACAGTAAAAAAAAAAGATTGATAGATGAACACTTGGATTAAAAAGGATTAAAAATGCTTAAAAATGGATTCATTTCTCCTACGACGAATACTTCTGAATTCTTGTTAATCCAAGTTTTGATGTTTTAATCTTTTTTTTTTACTGTGATACCTACTGTGTAGTAGTGGTAATTAATATCAATTGCAGTATCAAATACGTTGTGGTACTAAATGTGTTTATTTAGAAATGTACGTATGTATGTATTAAATACAAGATGTAGATGATATATAACATATACCAAAGATAAATATAGATTTCATTATCAATTTACGACGCAAAAATATAAATTTAAACAATTAACCATTTTTATACATATTTTTCCTAAAATGTAAAAAATGTAAAAAATACCAATTCTTCTTACCAATCAAAAGTAGTTATAAATACAGGCAGTATGATATTGTGTATCCCTACATAATATATACTTGGTAATACGTATTTGTTGGGTTATTACACGGAGAGAAGAGAAATTAGATATTTCCTCAAAATACGGAACTTTTTACTAAACGATGGAGTAAAAAGTAGATTATTTGTTGAATGATAAGTATATCTTACTCCTCTTCCCCTTGGAAATTTTCTTCAAAAGCATAATAAATAACACCTTCATATTTGTAAGATTTATTGGGACGTTTGAGAATTTATTCCAGATATTCAGCAAATAAGACTGCATACCTGTATAATTAACTTTTTGTAATTGCGTGAGTAAAGCTAGTGCATAAAGTTAACTTTTACGCCCTCTGAACTATAGAATGCGTAAAGTAGAAGATCATGCAAAAAGTCATGCAAATAATAAATAAAGTAGTAAGGTAAATGTACCAGTAGCCGAACGCTTAAGAAATGGATTGTCCCAGTAGTTGAACAGGCTGCATAAAACGTTAAAAAACATGGAATTACAGCTATTTTTTAGATCTTCAGTAAAACTAAATTTTTGCGTATTAATATTAATAATCCAGATTTTGTTCAAGTTCTGGTACATGTTCGGCTACTGGGACGTTTACCTTAAAGTCATATTTGGCTAATTCCACCACTTCTATACCGCTCTCAAATGAAAACATTCAGTTTTCTCTATTAGTTTATTTGTTTACGTACGATAATACGATATTGTGGTAAAACTGTATGGAGGGGAATTCTTTATTATTATTTTTAATATCTATAATATGTACATTATTTACAACATTTACGAGTAATTAAAATATTAAAACTTTGTACAAAGTGCAATATTTACGTTTACAAAGAACTTCATGTTCATTAAGAGGTCGCTTTGAAATAAAATGAAAACAAATGATATCGTTGATAACCATACTCTCTCTATTCTTCTCTCTGTATTCAAAGCGGGTCCTGATGGCATAGTCAAAATTTCCACCAGGGCATATATAGCATTGTAAAATTTGGAACTTGTATATATACAACATTATATACAAGGTGTTCGGAGTTATATACAGGTGCGGCCATTTCTGGCGTATGCGCAAAACGCATACAACGCCATCTGTTATCGTTCCTGTAATCGTACAAATCCTCGAGAAAATTTAAAATCAATTTCAAATCAAGATCTTTTTGTAAACAAAAAAATAGGGGATCGTCGAAAATATCCGTAAGAAAAAAGAAGTTTTGCTTCTTGTTGTGTACATTTCGCTTAGTTTTGTGTGTACCAATTCATGAAAAGGACGTACATTCTACATTTCGACGAATGTAAATGTTGTCTTCGATTAAGATTAAATTATACAGTAATTTTATACTATACTTCCAATTTGTTAGGATTTATTTACTTTTTCGGCTGGGTGATATTTCCAAACACTTACTTTCTGATGTAAAGTAAATATTACCATGCAGAAATGAAAGTAATGCTGACTTGACTGTAATATGTATTTATATACAGTGATGAGAAAAAGTTCCGGAACGGTCAAATAACTCAGCGAGATTGCATTTTTCGGAAAAATGTTATATACGAAAGTTTTATGATTTTTC
>JAPYZR010005190.1:2474-13618 GCA_030522945.1 Trichopria nigra
TTTGAATGATTTTTGCTGTAATTTTTTTGGTGATTGTATACGTTACGTAGAATCACCCTTCCAAAGCCCAAACTTTGAAAAAAAGTTTCAATCTTTTTTGATTTATATTTTTATTGTTGAAAAGCTCTGTCGGTAAGTGTTCTACTTTAGAACCACCTTAAGAAAACAAAGGCAGAACTGTGCAACGAATCAAAGACGTTGCGTGTACGTCAACAATTGTATAATGCAAGTCGCTAACATTATGTCGCTAACATTATAGCGCAATATTGTATTTCATCGTACCAGCTCATTCTGTTATGTACTAAATAGAAACTCATTTCTATAGCGAGAACGAAAGAAGGAGATGCGCGAGCGCAGAGGCTGTTCACCGCACATGGCGGCGGAAAATCGAACTACGTCGGATGTTTGTTTGTATATAAACTTCTTTAAAAGTACAGGTTGCAAGGTAACAATTTGTTAGTGGTAGAATATAAAAACCAAACAGACGTTATTTGTTTTGAATATAACCTGTAATGATATAAAAAATACTAATTCTTCTTACCAATCAGAACTAGTTTTGAATACAGATATAGTATGTATATTGTCTGTCACTATATGTAATTAGCAATACATATTGTTGTGTTGACATTTATACGAAATTCTACTTACCACTTAACGATTTGTATTAAAAGTTTTTCGCATTTTTCTCATGGTACGATAACTTTGACCATTTTTAATTTATACTAATTCAAATAGTAAAATTGTTACTAAATTATCATTACTACTATATCAGTAAAATGCACTTACTAATTTGAATTACTATAAGAAAAATATGTGTAATTTTACTAATTCATTTAGTAGAATTGAACATTAATAACTAATTCATTAGTCAAATACAGAATTACTAATTCAAATAGTAAAATTTCTACTAATTCAGACTTAGAGAGCAAATATGTGATATGATATGATAATCATAATTTATTAAGGGCATTATGCCCGTTAATAAATAAATAAATAAATAAATAACTAAATTATTTTCAGTAGGGATGTTCTGATTGTAATCGTGAAATGGAGACTCTCGCGAATACTATAACCTCTATTTTTCATTCAGCGTAACTATTATTTTGAAGCATAAATAAATTCATCAAATCCGTTAATTAATGTATAATTGAAATGTACGTATCGATCTAGTTGTAGTGGTTATTATAACAGCGGATTTGAAAGTCATCCAATAGCGGCCAATGGATTGATGTATTGCAGAACTAAAAATACTTAAAATAAGGGAACAGACAGGATAACATGAAAATGTAAGGAATCTAAAGAATTAAATGAATTACTCGTCGTTTTTTTTTTTTTTTTTTTTTTTTTTTTTATTAACTAGAATAATTTATTTTTCGTCACGGTAGAAAAAGGAGAATGTATCTTAACTCACGCACCGCGCCGTACTTATACATGTATACCCATACGCACACATACACGTACACCTATATAATCACATGCAATCCTCGATCGAATGTTACACGCATAAATTCATTACAAACCGATTTGCTTTCCATAGTCCTTTTCGTATCTGTTTATCTATGTGTTCTACCGTTTATTCTGAAGTATGTTTCCAAGCAATTTTCTATATTGTACACTATTAATATCCTCGTGAAGAACAGAAATGGATGATTTGAGGTTTGCAAGTAGTGAAGTGCCGGATGCACTTAATGGTGGCGTGCGAGGGAGAAAGTCAGAAATGTGAGAAAAGGACAAGGAAGAAGGTCGAAATCAAGGGAAAGTTCGAAAAGTAACAATTCTGTTTTTTTTTTCATCTATGAACGAAAACGTACGAAAAAAACAATTTCGGTACGCAAGTGCGAATGGACGTAGCGACGAGCCTTCCGGATACGAAAATCGTTTACAAACATGCGTCGCAAGACTCGTCGCCGCCTTCTATGTGGTAAACGGACCGTGTGTCATTACAGTTTATGTAAACATTCTCAATGAGCCAATCGATAGCAAGCGGTGCCGAAAAAAGCGCAGGCAAGCTGAAGACATCTTTCATTTTTTTTTTACATCATCTATGCGCAGTGTAGTATTCCGGTAATTTCCTCTTTGCTTTCGATAGTCTCCTTCTTCCTCCTCATCTTTTCACTTACATACGCACACAAACTCGTTACGCGATATATTATTTATATCTGGCTCTCTCTCTCATTCTCTCACGCTTTCGTACACGGTATCGTTCGCTCACTCTCGCATTCTATCGCAGTAGCGGCCAAACACAAAGATAACCTCTACCAAGAACGACTGACGTCTGACGTAAACCATGCAAACTCGTGTGATATTTTTCCTCTTGACAGAACACGACTGAAACAGAGAGAATCTGCCTTGACTCATGGATGCGCCGTATGTGTACACGTATATACTAATACGCACGTGTACACGTACAATCATATAATCACAAGCAATCCTCGATCGAATGTATGTGCAGCACCGACACCACACTACTTGCAAATCTCAAATTCCACGTCTGTCTTTCATATAAGAGTGGTAATAGTGTACTTCATAGGGAATTGCTTGGAACCATACCTCGGGAAAAGTAACACGCGAAGGGCTACAGAAAACAAATCAATCGGCAATGAACTTTAATCCAACATTCGATTGAGATCTGCATGTGATTATGTAGATGTACTTGTAGGTGTACTTGGGACGTGGTCCTTGAGGTAGTATAAATTCTCGCACTTTTCACCGTTTCTTTAGGAGGTACAAAAAATGTACAGAAGCTTCCACAGCTACAATCGGATGCCGCCCGCTCGGACAATTCTCCTTAGCAGTTTCATTCTTTTTCTCCTCTTAACTTTTCTGACGCGTACATTCAAATAGACTTTACTTTAAATAGTTATATGATAGTAAATTTTTATCTTGGACGACCTCTTGATTATTTCAAAAAATTTTTTTTTCATTTATGATTATTATTATTATTTCAGTGAGGAATTGGTCCTCGCCCTGCGCGTCTTCGCTCCCGCGCCGCGGATCAGAGAATTTTGAAAAAATCATTTCCGGAAAGTGGGGCACACGGCCCGAGAGCGTTTGAAGATGCGCGAGTGGCGGCTCGTACCTGTCCGCAATATATCCCATTTCGCATCTTTATTTTACCCGAATTCATCTGTGAACCAGTATACAAAGAAAAAGAAAACACAACGGCAATTCTACTATTTTTCATTTCTATTTAACGCTAATTATGTTGGACAAAAACTAACAGATTTCGGAATAATAACAAACCATCGCCGCGCACGAACGCCCGTAAACCCGCACGAAGTTATTCTTGCGCTTCGAAAGCTCTCGTCATATCGACCCGAGCATCCTTTTTTCACTCCAAACATTGCGGACGTTCGCTCGGGCGAAGCGTAACAGGTTTTCGGCCCCGACGCCGCGAGTCGCGATTTCCAGAAAGTTCCCCGTGGACCCCCGTTAAAAAAATCGACGCAAGGGTCGTCTGTCGCGCTTGTCCTCGGTATCGGGGATTGCACGGGAAAATTTCGGGAGGCCGACGACTTCCGGTGACGCCCTATTTACACACTACAGAACGAGCGAAACTCGGATCACCGTCCGGAGAAAAAAATATATGTGATAAAAACGCCGCTCCGACTCCGACGCTCGTCCCCCGCGCCGGGGCACGCGAACACAATCTATTTCGCATGAGTATCGTTACCGGCGAAATATACCTTCCTCAACTACCTCCGCTACTCGACAACGGCCATTTCCTGCTGCGTACCGATATGCCAAACAGCAGGATACAGTTATTGGATCGTAGCGTTAGAGTCAAGAAAGTCATATTTGACCAGTAGCGAAGGAAGCGCACGCTCGAAGAGTCCCTCCAGCCGTTGTGGTGCACACTCTGGACAACGAAGGGAATATTTATTTTGACAAATTTAAGTAAATATTCGCCACCTCGTATTCGAATCTGCACTGGCGAACGTCGAAAATGGGACTCCGGTCGTGCCCACCCACCTTCGAGTACCGAGGGTGAAAGCCAATTTAGAAAATTTCGCGTTGCCAAAAAGCAGACCAGGTCGAATCTTCTTTTTGCAAGGAAGAAATCTTCGAACAATCTTTTTTCCCGAAGACGAGATATTAGAACAGTAAACTTCATTTTGAGACCACCGAATGTGCAACTTTCAAAATTCGCTTATCGCCCTCGAGTGTAATTTCGAAAAAGATATATGATATGAAATAGGAAAAAAAGAGTGCAGAAAAAATCATCGCGACCGTCTGTTTTGATTGGTCGTCGCTGACGAACCCGTATCGCTCCAACATTTTTTCTCGCCTTATATTATTATCCTTATCGCATTCACTCTCCGATCGATCTGCGTTTCTGACAACAACAAAAAATCGTTTTCCACCTTCCCCGAGTCGGCGAACAAAAATCCGTCCCTTCAACAAAAGAACGACCTTTGTCAATTCGCTCTGCTAACGAAGCTGAAATGTGCGTAGAGCCGGGATGAATTGGGGTACACACACGCATGTCGATGTACACGCATTTCTTCACAAAACTATATGTAACGATGAATGCATATATGCCCCAATTCCTCCAAGTGCTACGCGCACCCACTAGAAACGTCAACAGGGTGAATCGTTTAAGAGGCAAAATGGCTCAATTGAAAAGTTGCAGCTCAGATATGTCGCGAGGTAGCTGGGTATATTTTTTCGTTTTCCACATTTATTTTTATCCGTTTGTAAAACCGTGTCTATTGTAACAACTATTGCACTTAATGATTTTCTGTAACTGTAATATATTTAACGTCGTATAGAAGAAAGACTGTTGATCGCAATAAACCTTAATAAATATCTATGTTATGTAGGTACAATTAATGCCTTCTACGTTCCATTTGCGTCTGACTGTCTCACTTAAATTCGCCTTGCGTGTGTTTCTGCCTCGATCTTTCCCTTGAAATTCTGTGTTCGCAGGTGCGATGGAAGCGAAAATGGCGAATCACACGGCGTTTTGCGCTGTCATTGAAATATACCTTCTTTTTATGTTAGAATAGAATATATATGCTTTTTTTCTTGCGTGTATATAGATAATTATTGTATATATGGTGATATATGTTAGTTCTATTGGTACTTTAAACCTGGCTCGTTACGGTCTCTGTCAGTCCCCTTCTCTCGCACAAGAGGCTCGACGCCGAAAAAAATGAAAAGTGTGCTGTTCTTTCTCTCTCTACTTATGACGTAATTCTTCCATTTTAACGAAACAAAAAAACCTGTAAATTTGCGTATGCAGATTCATCGTATCCTTTCGTTTATACCGCCGCAATTTTCTCTTTGTCTCTCCTGCGCTCGTCCCTTTCACTCTCCGATATACTTTTCCTTTCATTCCTCGCTTCGATAATGCAGCATCGGGCAATTCCTCACGTTCACGTACTAAATTTTAACCAAACTTTAGTGGGTGCTGTCCCTCCAGAAAAACCGTCCGGAAACATAATTTTCATCACAAGATCCTTCCTTCGAAGTCTTTGTAGTTTTCCATTTTATTTTGTTCCTTTCGTTTCACTTTCTTTTCCTCGTTTTTCGATAGCAATTTTGGTCATGTCTCGAGTGCTTCGCAGTATTGCCGAAATGTAATAGCCAGAAGTATTGAAACATGAATTTTGCATCTGGAGGGAAGCCGCCTACTATTTTTCAGTGCCTTAATGCCTATGTATGTTATTTCTATGATTCGTGTACTTAATAATGATTATCCGTATATGTAATATGTAATATGTAGTAAACCTTTAAACATTATCCACTAAAAAAACGTCATATTCATTTTCGCCGAGAATTTCAATGTGCTTCGTGTTTGATTATGAGCCGTGTGTGACGGAACGACGAGGGTCGCCGTTACCCGGTATTGGATTATAGCCTGCGCGAACTTCGATCCTCATCACAATTAACTCTTCGAGAAACGCGAATTCCAAAAAAATAATTTAACCAATAAAAAATTAATACATAAAAACAACATTGAACGGTAGTCCTATTGTTTTTTCGTAATACGTTAATAAATCGGGTATCTCCGAATCTCGTGCTTCTCGAATACTTCATTGGGTCGGCAGTTGAATTTCACGCAAGTTACAATCAAACACAGGGTGGATCGTCATGCATCATTGAATCCGTCGTGTGATCTCGAAGTAGCAAATCAGCAATCATCATCGAAGACACAAAACTAGTAGTAAATAGTAGGTAGTAGTACCAGAAACATTAATAGTAGTGGGTAAGTATTATAGTAGAGAAAATTTTATGGTAGAATAGCAATTATTAAAGTAGTAAACTAAAGTAGACAAAAATGAATTAATTACGGTGAAATTATCGTAAACGGGACCCGTCGCGTCGACCGTGACGATTGTTGGATGTCATCATGGACGTCACGTCGTGGGATCTGATGTCCCCGAGTATCACCGGCCACGGGTCCCGAGGCAAAAAATATAGTTAAAAACGTAGCAAGTGCGAAGCGAATGCAAGCGCGGAGGCTGTCTCCGTCGGCAGTGCGAACTTCTATTATTAAAAGAAACAAATCCTTAAGCATCAATTATTACAAGTATCGATAAACAATTAAGTGGCGGATCGACGTCGTGTCGTACCCTGCTATCGACTATTTCGGCCTAGCGCTGTGCTAGGCGCGCGCAAATGTCCTTTCATTTTTTTTTCTAGTGTTTTTTATAGGTTCTTTCAATCTTCGTCTTGACTTCCCTTCTGATTGTGATTTCTATGATTAGTTTCGAGCCCCTCGTCTCCGTTTTACTTTTTCGTGCCAACGAGGGTCCGGGTTCGTAAATGCATCCCTTCGTTGAGCAGAAGGGATACTCGCTGTATTGATGATTTCGTGTTCTGCCGTTCTTTCCCCGTGTTTATTTATCATTATGTAATACGTCCATGCATATACATATCTACAAACGTACGTGTCCACTAACGTCACCAGCAAGCACTGTAAGTTGCGCCGTATTTTATATCTTTACAAGAAAGCGAGACTGAAACTGAAAAACTATTTGTCATCGCAGTCGTTGGCTACCATAGCTTGAAGAGTTCACGTACAATATCAGATTGTTGATTTGCAAAAGTGTTTCCTCTGCAGTAACATTATCTATCGTTATCCATTGGTTACCCAAGTCGGTTCGAATTCGAAATTGATGACGCTGTTAGCCCTCTTACGTCCAGTTGGGCACAATTCCAGGAAGTAACTCTTAGTTTTCCAGTTTTATTATATTTCCAGCTCAGTCTCGACCTTGCTTATTAATCTCGTTTTTAATCTCGTTTTTCTTAAATTACATAAAAGACAACATAACTTCCACTAACGCAGATAACGTTGGAAGAAACGCCCAATTGTATGTGTGCGTATGTAAACGTATACATATAAGTAAATCTTCCCGTGTATCCCGACACGCGGTATGGTCAACCTCCCGAACATCCCAATGATTCGACAGATGAACGGAACTCTTTGACTGCCTTATTCCGCGAAGTTCAAAACGTAAACAGTGACAAGTACATACGCAATAAGGCATTAATGGATGATTTATTTTAATGTTTACGTTAACGCAGTGTCCTACATCAGAATATCCAATACGTGTATTCCTGTTTGTCTCCGACAGAGATTGGTGAGCGAAATTTCGGATTATGCGATCATCAGAATCGCAAGCAAATTATATTTAGAGTAAGAATGCATATTACTTGACACGACATGATTTATCATACACGTTTCGGTTTTTTATTTAATCATAAAGCTGTCACCATGCAGAGATCCATACATCGACTAATCGTCGGTGCAACTTCGATACGGAAAGGGACATCGACGACTCGGCAGGCATCAAGTTCACACGTGAAAACAAGTCTTCACGTTCGTGTTCACTACTGTATGTATATATAGTATTATGTACAAAGTGGTTGTCTGAATAAAGAATAAAATTATTAAATACCCGTTATTTCCCGTTAATGCCCATCATCTACAACAAGTATATAATAGATAATAATACGATTCCTACAATTATAATCAACAACAATGCCCAATCGGACGCAATAAGGCCCTCGGTGCCGCCACGAATTCGCACCGTACCGAATCACCGACGTCCGATGTCCCTTTCTTTTTCTATGCCTTCTAGCATTATTTGTTGGAAATGTGAGGTATTCAGTAATATGCATTAGTACCATAAATCATGACGCGACAAGCGTAAGACACGATTTGCTTACTCTGCACGATCGGATGTTGCCTTAATGACACTAGAGCTAAACGCAACCTAACCTCTTAATTCGATAATGACTGATGTGGTGTGATCCAGCGAGGTACTTTACATTTGTAATTTGCGTGTACGAATACCGCATTTCTTCATCGTGCTCATTTAGCTGGCTTTATCGAACGATGATAAAAGTTCCATGTTTCTCTTTGTACGAACCCTCTAGATGTTCGATAGGATAGTCCTCGCGTGCCGCGAATCCTACGAGGTCCCATTTAATCAACAAAAAGATCGGTTCTCTTAATTAGACGCCTTATCACCCTATCGCCTCGAGATTAAATACTCTAAATACTAACATTTAGATTTAGCAATTAACCGATTTTGTACATTCGTTTTTTGTGGTATTCTCTCTTTCTATTCTCTTCTTTATAATAATTTATAACTTTAAAAACTTCCTCTCAATTTTCTATTTAAGTTACATCGTATAATCATTACTATATTTAATAATTCTTTTATCTTTACGCGATTCTCATAATATTCTTCCTTATTAATTCTTTCTTAATCCTTTACTCTTTAATTTGTACATTACTTTTACATCGCTTCAAGAGTGTACGTTTGGGCCTATGACGCGATGCACGCGTTTTGTTTTTTCCGATTGTCATTCTGTTAATGCTCATTTTTGTCAGTTTATCGGTCGAAAGGCGTGTCTAATCTCCAATCAATTTCTTGGTGCTTTTTGGCGGGAATAGAAAGCGGTTCGCTCGAAAATAAAAGTATTTCGCTTCGCTTCTATGTTATTTGTATCCGTATTTGGAATCCTGGGTGTTGCTGCGTTCTTCCGCGTCGAGGATGTCGAACGAGGAAAAATTAATCTCGGGCATGACGAACTAACGAGCGTGAAAGTGTCGAATACGTGTTGCGTATGAGTTGAACTTGCTGAATTCTTCTTCGCAGGTGGATCTGCTCTCGACGGACAGACCTGAAGGAGGGATGGGAATGATTAGATTGCTTCTTTTCTCTCTTCGTGGAAATTTCGAAATGTTGGCCAAAAGCTAAAAAAAAGCATGAAGTGAACCGTTCGCCCTTCTTTTCGTCCAATATGCCAGTTTTATGTCTTGTTCTTCTGTCTCGGTTCTGCTAGGAAAAGAGGAGCGTCAAGTATTTGCTTCATTTTGTTTTTTTGTTTTTTTTTTGTTTTTTGTTTTCTTCGAATGTATGGACAGCGTAAATGTTCTTCCTTTCTTCATTGCCGTGCGTTTATTTCTTCTTCTTTTTTTTTTATTTAAAAAAATTTTTTTTAAGGTCAGATGTGAATTTTCGCGTAGATTCTCCGTCTGATGCTGAGATCCGTGTACATCGTAATCCCTTGGCACTTTCGCATTGTCTACTTATCTTATTCCCTTCTTACCTTCGGTTCGATTTTCGTTTTTAAATATTTACGCTTCATAAATAATCTGGAAGCCGGCCGGAGCCGGGGCTCGAGCGCCGCCTAGCGGCGTCAGTGGGCGTCGCTCGCATAAAACTACGAGCGCCCCGCCGTACGCGACGACGGCGCCTTGTGCCGCGAACCCCGTATCCAGCGTCGCCGCCGCCACATCATCGAAATATATTAATTATATTATACAATTTATATCCAACTAAAATCTCTTAAATTCCCGCGGCGGCCGCAGTGCAAAAAACTGCGAGCGCCGTACCTCCCATCACGACTCACGCCACATTTACCATCAGCAACATCGTCCCATTCGCGTGGCGCTCGCGCCTTCCATCAACTTTCAAAAAAAGACCCATCCCCGACTTTCACTCCTACACTTTCGCGCCCCCCTGTCCATTAATATCGTTAACATTCATTAAGTTATTAAAAACATTTAACAAAAAATTTGAAAAAAGAAAGATTCCACTCAGATCTCTCCAACAATGTATCAAAAATAAACTTATAATTTTAGCTCTTTGTTTTTTCATCCTCTAACCTTCTTACGCCTCGTAGCTCTTCTAGTTTTTCTCTTTCTTCCTATCGTCATACTGTACACTCCTAATCTCGTTTCGCTACCGAAGCGCGAATGGAAGAAGAAGAGCTCGAGACGCGAAGAAAGCTGCGAAGACTAGGCTTAAAGCACCTCTCTTCGGAACTCTCTCGCGGCCGTTCTTTTCCCCATTTCCCCCTTCCTTAAAATTCTCGTACAGTACGCATTTGCCATGGGCCTACCCATTATGCTGCTACTGCTTAAGGGGTGAGAATTGTTTAGCAAGAAAAAAATGGCGACAAGGAAGGCCAAAGAATCGAGCTCCGATGGAAGCACGGAGCTAGATCCTCGTCGAGTAAGCATCGAGCCTCCATGTGAGGCCCGAAGTTTTAATGGAAGATTCAGCAGCTGCACGATGGATCGCGTCGTTCGGAACGAGAAAACCACGAATTGTTGTTTCCGCGTTTTTGGCTCCCCCATTCGCGCGCACACCGATCCCTCGCGTCTTAATCATATAAGTATAGTCAATCCGATTATCAATAAAGTTTTGGTCAAGTTTAAAACGACGGTTTCGTTCGCGGTCATCCGACATGATTGTTGCACCGTGTATGCAAATCCTAGACGCGATCGCCGCTTGTACAGAGTTTATTTCGAAAGCGAAACATGAAAAACTTCACAAGCGAAAGATACACGGTGAACTTTGATCTCAAGGAACTTTATTTGTGTTATGAACTTTTTCGTACTAGTCGTGTTCCTTGCAATGGCGGAGTTCACACAAGTTTCGCTTGGGACGTTTTACATCT
The DNA here is from genome assembly GCA_030522945.1 of Trichopria nigra. NCBI lineage: Eukaryota > Metazoa > Arthropoda > Insecta > Hymenoptera > Diapriidae > Trichopria > Trichopria nigra. Next base: position 13,401 of record JAPYZR010005190.1, read on the forward strand.
TCCCCGTTGCTTCGTCGATCAGCTTTTAACAAGCTTACTTTCAACAAGCTTAACTTCGAATTACTTTTATTTATTAATTAATTAATTACAGTCATTGAGGTTGAACAATTGACGCGACGAAAAAAAAAATAAATAAAAGATGATAAACCAAATAGTCTAACAAAACGTATAACCATAAACTATTATAAAGATAAAATAAAAAAGAGTACATATTAATG